>MU224645.1:2797782-2819035 GCA_018584345.1 Thuja plicata
TTTCATGAAGGAGATCCATTGGAGGCCATTGAAGGATTCAAGCTACATAGTGCCCTTTTGGTGATCTCTCCATCCACCTTCTTCCAAGCCTATTCCAAATTCAAGAACTCATTCAAGACTTGGTGTTAGAGATCTACAAACAAGAGATTGAAGACATCCTACCTTTCTACATTCCACATTTTGAAGCATACTTGTGGATCCAAGGATTCGAATCCGCCACATGGACTTTTATAAGCAAGGTGAATTTAAGCATTTACTTTGTCTATTTCTGCAATTTCAATTATATATATTTGAGGTTAATTCCAAAACTGGGGTTTGACCAAGGCAAACCCCTCCCCCACAACAAACAATCCTCTTTTTCTTGTAGGTACAGGTTTAGAACAACATATTTGAGACCAGATCTGGATACCCTTTTCGGCTTTCTTTTGGACGGCGCGAACAGATTCTCTGTCGGACCTGTGCAGGTTAGGGTCGACATTATTGGTCAAGGTTGGCATTTATGGGTCAAGGTCAACCTTTTTCATAAGACGACATTGGAACGGAAAAAATATTTCTGGGTTTTGTTCGTCTTTGCGTTCCGGTTCCGGATCAACTGTCAGTTTTTCCAGAAACAATCTACAGACCTCAGAAAACAACATTCTTTGATCTGCAATATTTCAAGGTTAGTACATTTCTCCTATTTCTTCAATTACTGTCATATATCATTTCTATACATATAATTAACAGAATTTAAGATTCCCTTCTTGTTATTCTCCTTTCCAAATAGATTTATTCACTTGTGCATTAACCCTTCATTTGGGTTGATCAGCTTGGATCTTCCATTTGTGCATTTGGGAATAAAAGAGGAACATCTTATCTTCTCCCTAATCACAATTGCAATACACAATCAATTAAATTCAAGTAAGTGTAAAGTAGGGTTAAAGAATTCAACATACTTTAATCAAATCAAACAACAATTAACAATCAAATCATCTTATCCTCTTACATACTCCTAAAATTCCTAAACACCCTATTTTCATATATTACAAGTGCATACCGATAAGCATCTTCCACAGAGTCAATCTTCAACATACCAATTTCATCTTGGATATTGAATTTCAGGCCATTAACATACCTCGCCACCTTTTCCTTAGAAATTTCTCTATGTCCAGACCTAATTGTCAACTTGTAGAACTCCTCGGTATACTCTTCTACAGTCATCTCTTTCTGTTTCAGATTCTGCAATTTCTTAAACAACTCAAGTTCATAGTCAGTAGGAATAAACTTATAGTCATCAACCTCCACCGATTGATCTTTATTTCACCTTCTTCTTCTCGGTCCCTCTGCAATTCTTTCCACCATAGAGCAGCATGTCCTTTCAAATTAGTCTGTGCCAATTTTACTCTAAGCAGATCTTCAATGTCTTCCAGCTCAAAGTAGTCTTCCAACTCACCGGTCCAATAAATCAGATCCTTGGGCTTCAATGTACCTGAGAAATTGGACACCTCCATTCGATAACATGTACTCAACCGAACTTTAGATCTCTGCAACTGACCATACCTGCCTCCTCCAGATCTCGCCATCCGATCAGTTCTGTCATCTCCACTAGATCCAACAGCTTCAAAATCTTTAGCAGCTTCTTCATAACCATCATCCGTTCTAGGACCTCTCTGTAATCCAACGTTTCTGATACCTTCTATGATTTCATTCTTCATTGCCGCCATCTCATATCTGAATCTTTCTATTATCCTCACTTCCACCTCCTCAGAAAGATCTGCAATTGCCCTAGGGTCCAATCTTCTCGGAGGCATCTCTCCAGATTTTTGAAAACCCTAAGCTCCAAAAGCAATGAACCAGATCAACCTTCACTTTGATACCACTTGATGCAGTCAAGGTTGGAGGATCTAATAAAGGACTATCCAAACTTGCAGCCAACAACAAAGACACACAGCGGAAACTCAACAACACAAAGATATAACAACTTATATCAATTCATATTCATTTCAGATTCAATTACATGAAACATGTCAGGCTGTAAGGCCTTCTCGGTTACGGCCAAATACAAAGATACAATTAAAGATCAACTACAGATCTTCTACAAACATGTAACTCATGATCCAAATTCTTGGATCTAACACTTCAATCTGCTCTCTAATATGATCTCTCAAACTAAGAAAAAAATACTACTTAAATACAAAAGCAACCAAGGGTTCGTCCACAAAAATCAAACATTGGAGAAACCCCTGACCAGATTTAGGTCCACACGACCCCCAATGAAAAATCCACCATTAATGCCGCAATCAAAATTAAATGCCGAAGTTGGCCACCAGATCCAACTCCAAAATAAACAACTCGGGTAAAGGATGACCGAGCAACAGAATGACTCGGGGAAAGAACAACCCGAGCAACAGAAACATGACTCGGGCAAGCATACCCAAGAAAGGTTAGACCAACCCGAGCAATAGAAAAGAAATCGAAAACAAGCATGCCCGAGCGACAGAAAATAAGCATGCCCGAGCAACAAACCTGAGCAACAGAGAATTCTTTGAGCAGCCTCCAAACAAGCTAAAGAAATAAAAGCAAACATCTTTTTGGTTGAGCAGGATTGCCAAGGATCCTAGGATGCTCCTGCATCATCTACAAACCTTTTCCCAAGTGATTAGAGCTATCCTTTACTTTTTTCCGTCCCATTCCACAGGAAGGTTTTCTGGATTTTCTCAATAGCTTCGCCATATTTTCTGGGAATTTTGAAAATGACAAGTGCATAAAGAGATAAACCTTGAAGAGTAGATCTAAGGATCTGAATCTTACCTGCCTGAATCAACAATATTCCCTTCCATCCAGCCAATTTACTGTGAAATCTATCCACCAGTGAGCTCTAAAAAGAATCAGGAGGCTCCAAGAATAGAGGAAGACTGAGGTAAGTCCCAGGTAAAGACTCCATCTCACATCCCAGAATCTTCTTAATTCTTAATTGTCCTTTTTAGGGACATTGAAGAGGAACACCGAACTTTTCCCCCAGTTAAGGATCTGACCAGAAGCTGTCCCATAGTTGTTCAAATCCTTTTTAATAATTTTAGCATTTTTAACTGAAGCTTCCCCCATAACAACTGAATCATCCACAAATTGCTGGTGGGAACAAACCTAAATGGCCAATGAAGGATACAGGCCCTCAAATTCCCCTTTCTGGACCATTTTCTCAATGTATCTTCCCAAGCACTCAGCCATAATAACAAAGAGGACCAGAGATAAGGGGTCACCCTACCTTAAACCTCTAGAAGATTTTTAAAAAAAGGGGGTAGGAGAGCCATAAACCAGAACTGAAAAAGTCGCTGACGAGATCAACTGATAGATAAGATCTATACCTCTATTATTGAAGCCAAAAGCCTTCAACACCTTTTTGGGAAACTCCTAGTCCACCCTATCAAAGGCTTCGGATAGGTCCAATTTCAAAATGAAACCCTCCTTTTAAGACTTGACTAAAGAATGGACATTTTCATGAACCGATATAATAGAATCCAAAATCTGCCTTCCTGGGACAAATCCATTCTGCTGCCAGGATATGAGGGAAGGTAGGATAGTTTATTGTAGCCAATATATTATTTTGTCTTGCCAATTGTCAATTCTTCTCCCTCTTAAACCCAGAAGGGTTTATTTTCATCTCTTGATTGTTATTTCTTATTCCTCCATCCTAGAAATCCATTTCAGTTGGGCACCAAAGCATTACATTCTGGTGGGAAGTTCTTGGTAGTTGTAGGGATGGATGTTACCAAGGTAACAAAACTACTCATAATTGTTTGCACAACTTATCACCTTCCAAGGCCCCTTCTTGAGCTCATTTTTCATTATGCTTGATTTGGATTTTGATAATAGAACTTGCTATATTGAACTTGTTCATCCTATCAGTTTGTGACAACAAAAACCCTTGCAGAGAACATCTTCATTAGTGGAAGATCTGACCTGGGAGATTTATTGGTGGTTTCATTCAAAAATCACATTTGGGCTTATTTGGAGATTGTTTTACTAGTTTAGACAGAAGATCAAAGTGCAAATTATAGGAGTGAGAATAGACTTCATTGAAGATTTTATGCTCCTTTCTCCATTCATTGTTGGCAGCCTCTCCTTCCACAATCAGTTCATATATTTTCTAAGGGCGTAAGGACTTATGGTTTGAGGGTGACTTCATAGGGCGTAGGCATATTAGAGTTAAGTCACCTGTTGTTAGCAATGATTTTCATTGAAGAGGTGATGCCTAAGGTTTACAAACCTTTGACATTCAATTTGCAACTACGAAGACAATTTCTTTATGCATGTGATGGCATAGAAGATTGCCAATTGTTGCTTTCAAACTGTTAGCACCAAGGTGAGTCCTTAGATTCTGCATTTATCAATTAAAGTATAGGACACACATTTAAACAATGACGAGTGAGCAGTATGTTTGGGTAGTTAGCAACTGCAATGCTAACTGTTATTAAACAGTTTTACAAACTACCAAACGTAATACACTATGCCAACATTCCCCCCTTATTACATTGATCCTAAAAACATCAAATTCACCTTGCCATACCCCACATCCTCCCCCCTTAAGGCTTGCATATCAAAGCATATTGATTACATAGTATGAATACATATTTTGAGAAAACCTTCTCATGAAGAAACAAATCTTGAATTAAGTGAAGCTCCATCAAGTTGCATCCTCAAACATCGTAAAGGTAGAGCCCTAAGTTGAATCCTTGAGCTCTCAGTTCTGAACTCTCAAATCACAGACCTCAAATTACTCTCGACAAAAATCTATAGTGACCTCCTCACAAACACGACTCCACGTTGTCTCTAACCCTCGTAAGGGTGATAATTCTTGATCACAGACTCATGCTCTTTAGACAACCATCCATACTCAAACTCTTCACCAAACCCCAAACCTATCTCCAAATCATATCTTCACAACACACATGCATTCTTCGAATTTGTCAACATCCACAAAGAAAGCAAAAACTAAAGCATGAAAGAAAAGCTAAAAATGCATCTCATACAGGCACCATGTCAAAGCGAGAAGCTAGCTTGAGATGGTAGAAATTCCTTCATCCTTTGATGTAGCCAACCTCCAAACTTAAGGTTCAAAGTACTAAAGCAAAATTAGCACCACCACAAGAGTCATCAATAATGCACTCCTCATTTGTTGAATATTCATCTTCAATGCAAGCAACATTGCCTTCATCTAATTCATTTGTGAGGTTTCCTTTGAAAATATCATTCTTCCAAACTTTACAATTCCGTGTTGTGTGGCTCTTTTTCTTACAATAAAAACATGCATTGCCTCTTTTGTTTTTACTTGACCATTTCTTATTGCTTCATGAATATAGTGCTTTACCTAATTGAAGATCTTCTAAATCTTCTTTTGTCCTCCTTTCTTTCGCTAGAAGGATTGAAAGCATATCTTCTAGAGTTTGCTAAGTGATTTGACTGAGTGTAAAATAAATATTATTATATTTTGAAAGCAAGTTGTTGAACAGGATGACCTTAGCATTATCATCAACCCGAGCTTTAACCTCTACTAGCTGCCTAATGAGAGATCTCAAATTGCTTATATGGTTTGACATTGTGATTCTATCTTCCATATTGAACCTAAATAATTGAAGCTTTAAAGAAAATTTTGCATTAACTACTTTTGCTCTAAACAATTTGTTCAGATTGTCCCAAATATGTGCATGAGTCATCTGAATCGATGTGATGGAATTCAAAGTCTGAAAGAATAAGACCAATAATAGCCTTAGCTTTATCATCTCTATGGCCCCAATCCAACAATTTACTCATAATAAATAATTATCCACTTTTGGCTCTGCTATGGCGGCTAGGGTTCCTGGCTCTTTGAGTCCTGCTCCTGGCTCTTCGGCTCCCTCGGTGACGGCTAGGGCTTCTAACCCTTCGACTCCTTTGGCAGCGGCTCGGACTCCTGGCTCTTCGGCTCCCTCACCGGAGGCCAGGGTTCCTGGCTCTTCAATTCCTCTAGCCCGTGGCTCCTCGGCTCCTTCTGCGGTGGTTCGGGGTCCTGGCGCTTCGGCTCCTTCGGTGGCGACTCAGACTCCTGGCTCTTCGGCTCCCTCGCCGAAGGCTAGGGTTCCTGGCTCTTCGGCTCCTCCGACCCCTGGCTCCTTAGCGGCTCGGGCTCCTGGCGCTTAGAATCCGAGGGGGAATAAGGATTTTGTTCCTTTTCTAGTTTCTAACCCTATCATTATCCCTCTAGAGGATGAGGTTGTGAAGGATATTGATGAGGCGTCTTCTGATTTCTCGATCCATGGCCTTATCTCCAAGTTCAAGGGCTTCTGGCCAAGTCTTCCTGACCTTCACTCCTGGATTTCTCGACATTGGGAGCCTAGTATTGTTGGTACTATTCACATTTTTCCTATGGCTCGGGGTTTTTTCATAGCAAAGTTTGAAAATGCTACTGATAGAAAAATAATTTTATGTGATCATTTTTTTTGTTGGGATGCTCAGTTTATGCTTATGGTGAAGCCTTGGCATCCTGACTTTGATCCCTCTTCTGAGACTTTCTCCAAGGTTCCCATTTGGGTCCGACTTCCCTACCTCCCCCTTCATCTATGGGTAGATTCCTTGTTAGAGGCAGTGGGTGAGGCTCTTGGGGACTTTCTTATGGTTGATGAAGACTCTTCTGATATTCTTCATTCAACTTATGCCCGGATTTTGGTGGACCTGGACATTTCTAAGGGTCTTCCAGAAAAGATTATGCTGCAACACTCTAAAGGTGCCTAGATCCAATCCTTGGATTATGAAGGGCTCCCCTTCAGGTGCGGGAGATGTTTCAAAACTGGTCATTTGGCTGATCAGTGTGGCTTGGAGAAGATTACAAAAAAATCTGCTTCTTGGTGTAAGGAGGCTTCTTCTCAACATTACACTGTTGGGAAGGCTTCGTTTGTCTGAAGCTTTTCTCAGGTGTTTTCTTCTGCTCTGGAGGTTGCTGAGGCAAATGAGCCTCTTGTGTCTGGTGAGGTCTCTTCCCCGGGTGAGGCCTCTCCTTCATCTGCTTCTGCTGCCTTTGTCCCTGAGGTGACTCTTTGTACCGAGACTTGTGTTCGGGTCTCTGATGGAGGGGAGGTTGTTGCTTCTCTTGTTGGCAACACTCCATTGTTTTCTTCTGGCCTGGTGGCTACGGGCTCTCTTGTCGTACCTGGCCTGGTGGTTGTACCTGGCCCTTCTATGGTGCCTTCTCCTGGCTCTCCGGATCTGGGAGTTTCGGGCCCTGATTTGCAGGGTTTGGCCAACGTGGTGGATGTTGGGTGGACTGATGTGAAAAGGATAAAATCTAAAAATTCGCCCACGTTTGTTATGGCCCTTCGATCCCAAAAGGGGAAGAAATGACCCTTCTTGTGGCTTCGGGTGTTGGCTATTGGTTCTTTGCTGGTTGTTCCTCTTACGGGATGCATCTGGGCTGCTGGACTTCCATGTCTTATTTTTTCATGGAGTGTTGATGGGTTTCCTGTTCTCTTTTTCTATGGCCCTGGCTGTGGTATGTTTCTGTCTTTGTTCCCGCTGTTTTTTATGTAAGAACCTATTGCTATATCTTAAGCTTTGTATTGGGTTTCAGGCACCCTCTAAAACCTGTTTTACTTAATCAAAAACAATTTACTCACATATGTAGATCATTTTTCTTTTCCACTCACTATTCCCCACAAATTATTATTTATTAGTTGCATTTCGATTTTCATTCTCCACGTATGAAAGTTAAAACTAGAATATTCATCTAATGGAATGTCCATCTAAAAAATATACAAACTAAAAACAATCTTATCCCTCCAAAATATCAATCACTTTTAGAACACCATGAATTCAGCTATATGACCACATTACCAAAATCATTAAAACTTAAACACAACTCTTGATACGATATCATGTTCACATACCATACTTCTCTCTCGCTTCACAAAATCACATATGAAATGCATAGAAATGAACACTTAGAAATCAAGTGCATGCTTACCATATGTTGCCACTACCACTATATAAAATAATAAATTTATGCACTTATCTTTTGCCATAACAAATGAAATAGGAATATGCTAAGCCCAGTACATTCAGAGAGTTGTCAAAACACTCCTTCGTGGCAATGGAATTCGCACCTCATTTTACTAATATCCAGTATAAGTATTCTCACCTAATAATTGGATCGTCGATACCATTAGAAGTAACAGAAGCAAGATTCTAAAGTATTATTCAATCACCAGCAAGTAGGCATTACTTACGTGGAATCCTCCTATCAAACCGTCATGAAAGATGCATATAATAGAGAATACATCCTTGGGGCAAAGAACCAATGCTCTCAACAACCCCCCTCTCAGGGCAGAATCCTGTTGACCTTAGAAAACGGTAGCATTTTCAGGGCTACTCTTGAGAGACTGTGCAAGGGGATACATATGCACAGGCATGTTGTTAATAACCATACGTTATCAAGCCTGATTCATAAGGCTCTCTCAAAATGCAAGAGAACTAAAAACAGAAAATCTGAAACTAATTGTTTCCCAGTTAATGCGTGGTTGATAAAGAATGCAAGATGGCCAGGAGAAATCTAAGGGAGTCAAATAAAACAAACCTTGACATCAAAGCTTATAAATAGATCCTAAAGAAGAAGAAAACTGATTTCATGTCCACAAGGAGAGAGGAGTTAATTTCCATGAGTAGAAATAACCCCAAACTTTTTTGGAAAGAACTCCAGCCAAAGAAGAAACAAACTGAAAATAATATTACAGCCACTCAGTGGTTCGATTATGCTAGGAAACTCTATGAACAGGAAGATGGTGTGGACCAACCACCCTTGGTCAACGATACTACATCGCTTTTCACCGTGCAAGAGATAGAGATGGGTATTAAGAAGTTGGGCACTGGTAAAGCAAAAGACTTAGTTGAGCTTCAAGCAGAGTATCTCAAGTGGGGTAGGAAAACCCTTGCACCACACATTACAGAAATTTTCATCAATATCAGCCGCGAGGGGTTTCCTAAAGATTGGACAATCAACCTTGCAATACCACTTTTTAAGAGTGGTGATGTCAACAATCCCTCCAATTACAGGACCATAATGATCAATCCTCTCTTGGCAAAACTTGTTGGCAGCATGATAGAAACTAGGATTAGCAAATGGGCGGAAGAAAACCATAAACGTGCAAAAGGGCAAGCTGGTTTTAGGCCAAAGCACTCAACGGTTGATCACTGTGTCACTTTGAGGCACATTATAGAAAAAAGGTGGGAACAAGAGGAAGTTTTTTGTTGTTTTGTTGACTTTAAAAAGGCTTTTGACACTGTCCCTAAGGGCAAGCTTTGGCTCAGAATGGAAGAATTGGGGATTCCTACGCATCTCAGGGTTGTTGTTCATAGGATGTATGAAGAGGTGAAAGTCAAAATTAGAACTTCTGATGGCATCTCATAATGTTTTAGGAGTGATATCGGGGTCAAACAAGGTTGTCCTTTATCTCCTACCTTGTTTGGCTTATACATTGATAAACTTGAAGAGTGGTTAAACATGCAAAATGGGGAGGGCGTCCAGTTAGGCGTATTTGTAATAAAGCTGCTCCTATATGCTGATGATCTCATTTTGATTGCCAAATCTGTCGGTGGGTTGCAAGAACATTTATTCTCTCAAGCGCTTTTGCGATATGGTGGGGATGCAGGTTAATATCAGCAAGACCAAAGTTATGATTTTCTCTAATAATAAAAAACAGCAGCAACATGAGTTTTATTTTAGTGGCAGTGTTCTTGAGGAAGTTATGGAGTATAAATATCTTGGCATTGATTTCAACAAACAGCTAAGCTAGGCATGTTGCAGAAACAAAAGGACTCTTGGCAGATGGAAGGCATTCTATGCTCTTCAAAATAGATGTCGTGAAGCAGAGGTCTTGGAGTGGAAAACTATTCAAACCTTGTTTGGTCTTCTTGTGTTGCCGGTTGTTCTTTATGGCTGTGAATTATGGGCCAGTAGCACTTCTTTAGCCCAATGGAAGCAAATCGAAGGAATCCAAAAGCGTTTGATCACAAGCAAATTTAAAATTAAAAGCACCGTCCCATATGATATCATGCTAAGTGAAATGGGGGCTGCTCCGATCGAGGCACTGGCTATGGTTCGCCTAATAAGCTATCTAAAAAAAATCGAAAGAATGGAAGGAGATAGATGGCCCCACGTTGTCTTTAATGATACTTTGTGTAAACGAAAAAAGACATGGATGCAACAAAACCTCAAGTGGATGAGGAAATGGAATATACAATTCAATATGTGCCCCACTAACAACAAAGAAATAAAGGTCTTCGTTATGGAGAAATTTTACAAGAGAAATTGGGGAAATGAGATTGGAAGGAAGAAAATATATTATATTAATGAGTTCAACCCTGCATATGACCAACTACAAAAAGCGTACATAGGCGCCAACATTTCTTGGAGAGCTAAAACTCTTATTGCCCAGCTAAGAACCAACTCTCATCAACTCCGCTGTGAGACCGGGCGTTGGAAGAGACCAAAGGAGGATTGGGAAGAGAGAATTTGCATGTTTTGTAACTCTGGGAAAGTGGAAACCGAACAACATTTTATTTTAGAATGTGAAGCTTACAAGAACATCAGGGATAAATTTGCGGGTACATTATCAGATAGCTCTTGGCATAACATATTTAGCGAGGAATACATTGAGAAGTTAGGTGAGCTCATCAGTTTGCACAAGAAACAAACCGAGCTTCTGAAGTCAACCTAGGTTGCTTTGCTGTCCCATAGGCTATGTTTAGCCTCGTGGACGTAAAAATTATATCTATCTATCTAGTAACACCAACAATCGTCAATGCAATATTGTTGCATTTGCATCATAAGAATGATTTCATTGAATAGCCTCCCATTCACAAACTAGAGGCATTTTGTAACAGCCAGGCGAACTTAATAGGACCATCATTAGGGTAGATGTTGCATAGGTGGTCTTGTATCCGGCAAGCTAGGAATCTAATTATGTGAACAACCATAATCTTGTGGTAGATTGTGTACTGTTATGCGTTGTGAACCATGATCGAGGTGCATGTCGTCAATTCTTATTGTATCGCTCCCTTCTCTCCAAAACTTGCGCCATTGTTGAGGCTCTGATAACATATGCTAGCACAAAGGTGAATACTTAGATTTTGCATTTATCAATTAAAGTATAAGAGGACACATTTATACAATGAGTGAGCAATCCGTTTGAGTAGTTAGCAACTGCAACTGTTTACAACTGCAATGTTAATTGTTATTAAAAAATTATACAAACTAGCAAATGTAATACACTACGCCAACACAAACTTAGTTATCGGATGTGCACCCTAGGCCTGTGTACTGAATTTGGATGCATATTGGTTCAAATGTGTTGGGTGTGCATCCAAATGCGTCCAAGATACTCACCCTGTATGCATCCGTCATGCATCCACAGTCTAAAATGCGCATCTGTGGGACCAAAAGTCTTTGTCAATGAAAAAAAATGTGTTTTTAATATATTTTTTTGTTAGAAACCCTAAAACTATCCTTTACGAGGCCATTCAGCCTAAAAATGGCCCTTTATGAGCCCATTCAACCTGAAAAATGCAATAGAGGATAATTTTATTGATAATGCTTTTGATGATTGATTAACTACATTGAACAATGAAGATAGAAGATAATACCATTTTTTATTGTCAATTTTGTAATTGTAATGATTTTCACTGTTTGAATCGTGAACCTAAACATACATGATATGGCTTATTTGAATACTTTTGAACTATCAATTGCCATTTAGTATTTATCTTTGGCATTTGCCATTAATCAATGATGAAGTATCATACTATCAAATGATTTAGTTTTACAAATCTGTATATTTCTTTAACTTTTTTTTGTTTATATATATATATACGCATGTACCTAAACCTCCAAAAAAAAAATTCCACATATCCACGTACTGGATTCTCGTACCTGTACGTGAACCGGTAACTAAGGTTTCAAACAATAATGTGTCATTGCATCTTATGGGTATGTTTGTAATGTCATTACAAAAACATTTATCAATCTGGGTATCGTTGTTATTGATCATATATTGCTGTTTACATTTTGTATCAAATCTGACCGTTAAACTCCAATTGTGGGTATAACAAATATTGAAGATTGGATGGTATTTCTTTAATATAATTAGTGCAAATCTATTCCCTGCAATATATATTTCTGTACATCATAATCTGCATGCAGAGACAAACTCAAACTTTCAATATATGGGTGTATATTACAGTACTCTATCATGTTTTTAATGTCACTGAAAGCACTTTAGAGTCAACAAGGAAATAACCTGTGTAATTGAAGTGAGAAATCAAACCAAATTCATAAACGATGATAGGGAAGATTGGAAAACTGTACAAAAATTGACAGGCTATTCAAACAGGGATACTAAATATTCATTTCACAGCTTGCTTTGAGAAGTTTCCAGTCATTTTCTGTAAATGTGTTCTACAACTTACTGATACACCCTGGTTTTCCCTTTCTGCACTACAATATCAAGACAACTATAAATTCAGTCATGAATATGTTTTTAGAAATACCAAAAAATTTCTGAGGAAACTGCATGATTTCTCCAAGGCCAAACAGTTTTAGATCATAGAAATCTTAGTATCCTATCAAGTTGCTAATGTAACTGAAAGTAATTCAAAGTCCTTTTGATCTGCTTTGATTATTTGTAATTAACATTGTAATTTCTTTCTTTTGTACTGAAATTCGGAAATATTTTATTATTCTATGAATCTAATTTTATGGAAGCAACAATTACAGAATCATCTAATGCTTACACCTGAAATATTGGCTAAATACGAGTTATAGCCATAATCTCCTTCACTTAGCTAGTCATCATTATCTGCTAAATGGACACCTCTTTGCTTAGCCCTGCACAAGTGCAACAAAAGTGAATAGTGTGGAAAAGAATCAGTTTAAGCAAATCCCACAAGATTTCAAATGAGATAACTCTTACCTACGTGATGCTGGGGCCGCACGAGGCTTAATTTTAACAGTTGGTGGCTTACCCAAAACAGGAGGTTGTGAACCTTCTGTAAGTCGAACAAAGAAATCTAAATGGGATACCAGGAAATGAAGTAGACGAATGAAGTTCCATGATTAAAAAAGCTCATTTATAAACTAAAAGTTGTACTCCAAAAATTCCAATGTTCTGAGGCCGAATTTCATGGTTGGAGATTTCTAAAAAAAAACAAATCTGTGAAAGATAAATCTCCTATTTAGCATAAATTATGAAGTACCAAATTTAGAAAATATTCAACATTAGAGTTCAAAGTCAGAAATTTAGATGTTCAAAATAATAGAAAAATATGATGTGACCTCTGAGCAAATAATCAAAGTCTTTCACCAGAAGTGAAGGATTATAGGACCACCAAATCTAACAATTGTATAGAAATATGAAATATGTGATTACTAATTTCAATGAAACATGTGAAAGTCGAGCCACAAACAAAACTCCTGAGGTTATGTCTATATTTCAATATCATTGAATCCTTAAACAGAAGAGCCATAAAATAGAGTATATATACAACTCAAATGAATTAAGACATTTTCAACGCTGCAAAAAAATTTGAAGTATCATTTGTCTGACTAAAATTAAGATGCTACTTTTGAATTATGTCAGATACGAAAAAATTAATTAAGCACTAAATGTGGAATATAAGTTTTTGCTTCAACTGTGCCAAGCAAAAGAGAACGGTGTTTCATATAAAGACATTGCATAAATCAAAGAATGACTTTCCATCAAATGTCTTTTGTACCTGTTAATGGAGAAACCTGTGAGAAATATCTTTCTTTTGGTTTGGGATTAAAATGAATTAATTAATTATCTTATATTTTATACTTGAAACTTTAAGATAACATTCTTTAAAAATCCAAAAATCAGATGAAACCTAGGACGCCGGTTCGGGTTCGAGTTCAAAGAACTGGTTCGCCGGTACGTCAAAATTTTGAAAAGGAGTTTGGGTTCGGGTTCGTTAATACAAAAATATGTAATTTATATATATATATTTTTTTTTTGATATTTATGCAGCCTAGAAGCATGAGTTAAGATTAGAATGTCACATGGTATCATAAAAAGTAAACATTTAAACAATAAAAACACTTGTAAATTTGTAATCATAGCATCATGAATCATGAATCCATGATCATACTACCATCATATACTTCAAGTTCAAGTTCAACATCAAAGATTCAAAACATTAAAATTAAATCAGAGCATCAGTTCAAGTATCATTGTTTGAAGTTCAACTAATGGATTAATAATTTAATAAATTTATTGATATTCTTCTTCATCATCATCATCTTCTATATGGAGCCTAATAAGACTCGAAGGTTAATTTTTCCCTTTTTATTGGTGCAGTTTCCACCCCAAATTATTAAATGGGGGTTTGGTGGCAAAGCTCCCAAGACGGGCTCAAGGGGCAACGCCCCTTGCGGGGTCTAGGGTTATTTTATAAAGGCATCGAGAGTTATTTTTCACCGACAAATGAGAATTAGAAGTAAAAAAAAAGCCTTTAAACTCACCTTTTTAGGGTTGTGGACACCAAATTTTTATAAATTTCGTCATAAAAAACCGTGTTTTCTGAAACCGCGTGTGAAATTCGTCAAAAATTCGCTTCAAATTCGCTTTTTTGTGTGAAGTTCGCCTGGGCTCTACCGTCCACAACCCGGGTTCGAACTTGGTCCTCAAAATTCGATCCCTGCCCGAACCCACAGGCAGACCGGACTCGAAACCCGAACTAGTTCGAATTTATCCGGGTCCGGGGGGTCCAGGGCCGAACCTGGTATCCTAGGATGAAACCAAACTTTATATACAAAATCTAGCAGAGTCCCATCCCAGGCATGTTTATCCTAAGAAAACCCAATACAATGATTGTATCATTAATATATATCTTAAAGTATTCTGAAGTGATGAGGAAGTTGGTTATTCCCCCTGAACCTCTCCTAAGATCTATAGCCTATACATCAAAAGTGTACTTATCCAAAAATTCCATATAGCACAAATTAACCAAAGAACAAGTACATGACCGAATTTGGCTACACAAATAAATTTATAAAGGCTATTGATACAGCATGGGGATTAAAGAATTTGAAAGTGTAGGAAATTTATTCTGACAAGAATCAATTTTGTTAACCTTGTTTGGGCATAACTGTTGCGTTCCTACCGAGAATCACTAGACAGTTAATAAATTGCATTACTTGAAACTTGAAAGTCACGTACATACCTCTAACTCGGCACAGAGCCTATTTATGCATTCTATAAAAATATTCATAACATAATGAAATTGAGTATTTTTCTTTGCCGTGTTAATTGCTTATACAGGCTGATGATGATACACCTGTACATGACGCAAACTTTGGGGAAGGTACCATGTGAGGGTCATTAGTTTCAAATTGTCAGTGCTTGATCTGCAGGAGGTTGGTGAACAACCAAGATGAAGTGCTCTATAATTGTTTATTTACAAGTTAGATGAGGCCAAGGAATAAATAAGAGAAACATACACAAGCACAAGGCTATTGAAGAGATATAGCATCTACAAGGGTGTTGGAAGAGTCCATAAAACCATTGTCAATGAGGGGGGTTTATAAATTGTGATGATCAACTACTTCTACTCAACATAAATAAAACCCTACTCTAAATGAGGAAATGTAGAAACCATGCAATACTCCAAGACTTCACAAACATTCACCACGATAACAAAAATGAAGAAGGAATCATTTTGATAGCATTATAGCAACAATATCTGCAAGTCTCCTCTTTCCAAATGATTTGAGCAAGGCTTATATAGTTGCTCCAAGTACAATGAATAGCCAAGATTGATCTGGAACAAATGGTCAAGATTAAGCCAACACAACCCTAATCCAACTAACAGCTACACACATTAAATGCTTATCCAATTACAATTGGGCACCAATTTATGGGCGAATGAGAAAATTACATTGCTTTCATGAACCAATGAGAAAATTGGTTAGATAGAAACATTAAGTGGACTCCACATGGACACTTGGAACGATTTGATTGGATGGTCTAGGACACGTGAAATTGGAATCCTCTGATTGGTTGAAGACGAGTGAGCGCCACATCAGCATGCTGATCTTATAGACTTCATCAATTCATTGTCTCCACTATCATAAAGAAGTCACTGCATTTCTGGCAATATCTCTCGATACTCAACGTTTTCTATCCTTCGATTGATTGTGATGGCTCATATTCCCATATTGCTTCATCTTCATATAGTCTTTCATCCTTTGAAGTTCTTCACCTTGAAAGCTTCTCATTGTTATGACTTTGAACCTGCTTGTACTGGTATCTCACCTTGAAATCTTGACTTGATCTTGATCTTTAGAAGTGATTAGGTGTTCCATGTAGTTGGATCCTTCAAACTGAATTTGGATCCCCAAAGGAAATTCAAATTTGTGATAACCTTGTCCATCTGCCTGTAAGCTTGTTCATTTTCCTTGCACAACTTGCTTTTGAATTCCATCCCGATGACTTGAACTTGAACTTGGATTTGCATCCTCATCTTGATCTTGCCTTATTGATGTTCCAATGTTGCCCTTGGTGTTGAAAGTCACCTTCACCTGAACTTTCAAGCTCAAGCATCACCCTCCATTTCACCTTGCAAAACAAAATTACTTTATCAAGAATATATCCTTCACCTTGCAAAATGAAAACTTTACATACTTCACTTTCAAATGCCTATTATATTCGAACTCCAAGTTCAAAAGACAAGCTATTTGAAATTCTAATAAATGATTTAAAAGTTTCTACCTTTTAAATTTCATTCCAATCTGTTTGTACCATGCATTCCCAAAACAAAATGATTTTCAATTTCCACTTAAGGGTCAGACTTTAAATCTGCCGAGTCTAAAATTTGTTGAGTCTAGCATATTGAACTTACTCTTGAAACAACACCCAGCATCCTCCTTAAACTCATGATTTCTATCTTGCAAACTCGACTCTCTTTAATACCTGATTTGAATTAGTTGATCCTTTCCTTGAGATACCTCATCTTCAGCAAGATTAGTTTGATTAATATCCACTTGATTTCTGATCTCACTCCACTCTTCCGGCTTTCATACTTTATAACTTGGAGTGTGCTTGAAATGAAATTTCCACCTTGTTTATATAAGCATCGGGCTCAAAAGACATGTCTCCAACGACAGGGCCGACCTAATTGGTTTTTGAATTCAAACTTAAATTCTGATGGTTTCCTTCCTTATTTTCATTGAACTTCAATCGCAATTGAGCATGGGCAGAAATTGCATTGTCCTTGGGCTCATGAATTAGCAAGGTGCGGGTCTCATGTCTTCAAGTATGGGCGGAATTTGGAGTTTCTTTGGGCTCTTTAACATGCTGGAGCAAAGAATGCACATATGTTGGGTTCCTTAAAATTTTGGAACTTGCCCATCTCTTGGGCTTGGCGGAAAATAATCATGAGTTGGGCGTAGCTGCCTAACTTAGAGTGGAAATTGTCCATGTATGGGGCTTGGTCAACCTAGTGCTTGAGGGAATTGCCCACTCCTTGGGCGCCTCAAGTTAAAACCCTTGGGTGGAAATGGCATTGGGTTTCGGCGCACTACATGCTTGGGGCGGGATTTGTCTGTTGGGTGCAAAACAGAGCATGAGGGCAAAAATTGACTAGGAGTTGGGCGCAATCAAAACATGATAATGCAAATCGGAAATACCTTGCTGTTGGGCTCGATGTATGGCGGAAATAAGGTCATTGGACTACTGGAGCCCCAGTGACGTCGGAATTCCAACCTCACTTGGGCTCAAACAAGGGTCAAGTTTTTTCTAAGTATTTAGCCTTCAAAACACCCACTTCAATTTGCTTGTTCAAAACTTCAAGCTTGCAGATTAATCTCTTTCTCAGTCCCTTGATCTCCTTACTTGTAATTCAAACCTCTCATTTCCTTTGCTCAGATTTACATTGATTTAAAACTTTTTATCTTCTTCATCCAATTGACATCATCATACTTTGATTTTGATCTGCTTGTGGGCTGCTTGAGGGTTGCAATTTCATGGCAATTGGATTGAGTTCAAAGGCAACCATCAACTCCTCATAATCTCTCAAGCATTTCCTTTCGACTTGCACACAAACTTCACACCTTGCCATGAATTGTAGGAATCTCAACTTGATGAGGAATTTGGCTAAGTGTTGGCAACTTAAATTGCAATTGAAAACCTCTCATTCCCCCCTAGAGTCTCAGTCGCATCTAAGATCATTCTAAGACTTTGACATCCATGCCCTTGAAAAGTACTATACTGCCACTAAGACTACTAAACTACTAGCTGCTAAAGCGAAAAGAAGGGGTCCTTATTTGCAATGGGGCGATGGTGTGAAAACCTCACAACACAGATGAATTTCACTTGCATAGTTACACACATGCAAATTGGGCAGGTTCTGTTGATGATCGTTGCTCAACTACTGGTTATGTGTTCTCACTTGGTTCTAGAGCTATTTCTTGGCAAAGCAAATTACAACACACTATTGCATTTTCATCTATGAAAGGAGAATATAAAGCGGCGTGTCGTGCAGGCTGTGAAGCAATTTGGTTATGCCAAGTCCTCTATGATCATCACATAGATCAACAAGAGCCGACCACTATTCTTTGTGACAATCAGAGTGTTCTCAAGATGGTTAAGAATCCCGATTATCATGCTCGGCCAAACATATTGAAATTCATCATCATTATATTCAGTAACTTACAGCCCACAATATAGTTTGTCTTCAATATTGTTCTACCGATGAACAAGTTGCTGACATAATGACCAAGCCGCTCGATTGATTAAAACTTGTAAAGTTTAGGGATAAGTTAGGTCTTATTCCAGGTTGTCATTAAGGGAGGGGTATGACTTAGTTTTCGCAGAACAGTGCTTATATGTGTTTGTGATTGTGTGTTCAAATTGTTGTAATGACAAAACCTATTAGGTTGTCATTAAGGGAGGGTGTTGGTATATTTGTTTGAGCTCACACATTGGTTGTTAGTATTATGTGGACGATTATAATATAATAGTTTTACGTTTGAGTTGTTAGAAACAACTCAACACATTTAGAAGATTTGTTACTCTAAAATAGGATTTGTTAATCCTATAAATATGGAACTCATTTGATCGAATATAATCAGATATCATATTTCTATTTGATCTCAAAACCTATAGGGAACGAGTTGCAGCAAACAGAGTTAGCAATCAAAATATCAGCAATAACCAGTTACCAAATAATAACAAAGCTCAAACCCCCAGTCAAGGTCACTTCTAAAGTCCAGTAAAATCAAAACTTAGGGTTATAATTTATTTTATTAAGCTTGTGAAAATGGGCCAAAGCATCAAACATAAAACCTCATGAAATCAAACTTAGGGTTATAATTTATTTCATTAGCCTTTCTTTTTATGGCTTTTAGTTCTAAATTCCCTTAGAAAGGTGCTGAATATATTTTCATTCTTCTTTTTGCTTTGTCTTTTTAAGTTTTACTTTGTTTGATTTTTAATTTTAATGTTTTTAGTTTTGAATTCCGAAATCTAATTTCTTTTGATAAATAAATAAATATTTACTTATTCATAATATTTAAGAATAATGAATATTTATCATGACATTCAAATTTAATGAATTAGTATATTATATTTTTTAAATTTGTAATATTTATGGTAGTTTTATAATCTAGCACATGATAATATGTGGCATTCTGAAAAACTAATTCCATTTTTAGGGTGCAAATTTATATATGTTCTCTTTTTCTTTTTTTGTACACGCACACCTAGAATATAGCCAGCTCCTCATAAAAAATCCCACACCAGCATACCATACACACATCCAAATTTCTAAACACACATTTTCCAGAGAATAAATTGATCCACACTTCCAAATTCACAAATAGGAAAACTGCCATTGTATTCAAGACCATGAAAAACTCTTGTACTTCTAATTTGTACAAAAAAAACTCACCAGGGAGGGGTTGTGTCTGCAATGGGGTTGCATCAATTTGACTTTGAAGTGATGTATCCATCACTGAAGGGTAAATAGACTGAGATGAAGCCACCTTCCGTGCTTTCTTCTTGTTTGTAAAACCGTATGTTTCAAGCTGTTTCTGAAGTTGTTCTGTTTTCTCCTTTCAGGATAGGAAGTATCACAAACGACTCATCAATTTCAATTCCATTATAACATGAGAAATACATAAAATACAATTATTTATGAAAAAGAAATCTCTATCTAGCCTACATCAATCATTTGCACTAAAAAGTGAAAACAAAATCTAATTTAGTAATTGACATGGCTTCCCCATGCTTGTAATATTTCCATCTTTGCATTGTCAAGCACCAGATTTTAGTTATGCTTAAGAAAAACAAATAGAAAGACAACTTTATATTCTTATACAGCTTAAGAACTCAACTGAAAAAATGATGCATTTTTTAAAAGGCAGAAAATCAAAGACCAAGTCTAGTAGAATGTGGTTGTATCCTGAATCCTTGGAAATTGGATATATCAAGCCATTAATGCACAAGATTCATCGCTATTTAATCTCTAATTCATAGATTGCTCCCTGTTAATGTTTGTAGCTTCAGTCGTATGATCACTAGAATATATCAGTGTTACCCCGAGACGGGGAGACTTTGAGGTATCCGGTACTGGTACCGGTACCGGTACGCCTTTTTCAAAAACAGGAGACGGGGGTACTTGGAGACGGCAATTTTTTTTTTTAATATAATTTAATAATTATTAAGAAATATCATAGATTCATAACGTAGTGCTTTGAAAACAAGAACAATGGAAAGTTATAAGTATGAAGTTATGAACATTGAACATTAAAAGTTTAAAGAGTCGAAGACTAAAGTCTAATACTAAAAGTAAATAGCAGTGTCATATTAATATAGAGTCAAATAGTTCAAAAGTTCAAAACTCTTATTGCATATCTCATAGTCATATCTGATTTCTGAATATGCATATGATCATCATCATATCAATAATCGGCATTGCTGAGATTATTGTTACATATTGAAATTTGAAATTCAAAAATATATAGTTTGATGCTAAATCGCTGATATGCAAAACAAAAAACTCAAAACTGTAAACAAAAATCAGATATCTATCTCATCTACTCGACAAGGTTGTGATCATCCATCTCAAGGTCTTCAGCTATGATGCTGTCCAAAAACTCATCACTCTCCAACTCAGGTTCCTCTATGATATTTGGACTATGAGATATATAGTATTACTTATTATTATATTAATAAAT
>MU224645.1:2845525-2860920 GCA_018584345.1 Thuja plicata
ACCTTGGAGTTTTTCTCATGTCCTTCATGAGTAATTACTTTTCAAGAGAGGGTTGAGTGTTTGATATCCTGTATCAAGTGTTCAATTCCTATATGTTATGTAGTGGTACAAAACTCACATCAACAAAAGGGGGTATCACCAAGGGGGAAGATGACATGTGGTGTAGGGACTGCAAGGAGAGCGGCCATACGAAGGGGTCGTGTCCCAAAACTACATTTTGTGACATTTGCCAGATCATGGGCCATTCCACCAAGGATTGCCCATACAACATGAAAGTAAGGAATCAACAAGTGTTATTTACCCAAGAGCAACCATCTACATCGGGCGGGTACAGAGGCAACCAACGCGGTGGCGGAAGGGACAATAACAACACCAACACAAGGAGTCGAATACAATATGACTCCAAGGGTCGGCCGATGATCCAGTGCCGAGCTTGCAATGAGTGGGGCCACTTTGCAAGGGACTGTGACAAGGGAGACACCCCGCAGAAGCTATGCCGATGGTGTGGTCCTGGCCACCACGAGGATGCCAACTACCTGAAATCCGGCATTAATTGGCTAGACATAGATGGAAGCACGAGTACGGTACTGACCGTTACCCGAGGGCAAGAAAAGAAAGCCACATATCCAGACCCTTGCACAGAAAAACAACGGGCACGGGACACTAAGGAAGAAATAGAGAAGGTGATGAAGGCACAAAAAGAAACATGGGAGATGGCCACCACCTCGGGCCGAAGGGAGGCAGAACAAAACATTTTGAGACAACTGTTAAATTTAGAGGTATCGGTGAAACTCCAGGACCTCCTTCACACGATGCCTCACTTAGGAACGACAGTGTTGGGGAACTTGGCCACGCAGCCAAATACCACACGTAAGGACATCCCCGGAGGGTCTGCAATTGACCCGATGATATTTGTTGTAAACAACGGGAGGTACCCGGCAGTCGTCGAGATGGGCATCCTTGGCACCATCCTGACAGACACTATAGTGGTAGGAGGGTCGGGAGTGAACGTCCTTCTGGAGGAGACATGGAAGAAATTGGGCAAGCCAACCTTGTGGCCCCCAACCTTCAACTTATTGGGTGCCGATCAGCAGGGTATCAAAACCCTCGGAACGCTAATGGCACAGCATGTCACCATTGGCTCGCAACCATTTGTATTAGACTTTGTGGTGATACCTTTGAAAAAGAAGGGTTACGAGGCCATTCTGGGTCGAGGGTGGCTGGTCACAATGAAGGTAAACCACAATTGGAAGAAAAATATCCTCTCGATGGAGAATGGGATGAGGAAGTTCACCATCGACCTTCACACCCAGATGGTGAGAGAAGAGATAGCCTCTTCTTCAGACTCAGAATGTGACAGTGAGAACGGTCGAAGGGATGAAGGAAGGAGTTGTATGGAACCTAATGAAGAAGGTGTCTTAGAATTGGAAGAGTGTTCGGGAGATGACGGTGACTCCATGAACGGTCTCTTCCACTGGCAAATAGAGGACTACGAACTCTTCCGACCAGCATGCAATGTACTAAGTATTGAGGAAGAACTGAAAATAATTCCCCCGGAGTATGATGAATACAAAGAAGGGGAGGTGAAAGTAAGCGAAGAGCATAAGATGTCATCAGTCAAACCTATGAATCTGGGCAAGGAGAAGGAACCTAAGGTCATTCTTGTCGGCAACGATCGGAATCCTAAGTGGAAGGCTGCAGCCTTCAAATTCTTTATTCTTCTTCTTATGTATGGGCCAGCGATGGTGGTCCCTATAGAATTTATGGTTCCCAGCCTTTGGATCACCATCGAAAACAAACCCAAGGACAAAGTTCGGGAAGTCGGCTACGACGGGGCCATCCAACTGTGGACTCTGGACGGACGAGAGATACACGAGGCCATTAGCAGCTCCAAATCAAAAACCCCACCCGGAGAGGATGGACAAAGCACTCAAAGGGATGGACAGAACACCCGAAGGGATGGAAGGGGACTCGAGAAACCCGAGAGGCCAAACGGACAACCAGAGAGGCACCCAGAAGATAATTAGATTAGGCATTTAAAAAAAAATTAAAAATTAAAAAAAAGTCAAACTTGACCATAGGGGGTCCTACGGCAGTCAAACCACCTACAATGGTGTTCTTGACCGTAGGGGGTCCTACGGTGGTGTTTTGACTGTAGGGGGTCCTACGGTGGTGTTCTTGACCGTGGGGGTCCTACGGTGGTGTTTTTGACCGTGGGGATAAAACCACCTACGGTGGTGTTCTTTTTACCGTAGGGGGTCCTACGGTGGTGTTCTTGACCGTAGGGGTCCTACAGTGGTGTTTTTGACTCCTACGGTGGTGTTTTTGACCCCTATTGTGGGAGATGGAATAGCATTCACCATAGGCATGCCTTGAATGTCGCATGGGCATTGCTGGGAAAGAGATTGGATTCGAAGGTGATGCTTTTGGTAATCCCGTACGGCTGAGAGCCAATAAGACGAATGGTACGGTATTTAAAAGGAAGACAGTTATTGACGGCAAGGGGTGACAGCAGCGAGGAGCATGCCTTTGGAGAGGGATACTAAGTTTTGAGGCACTCAGAGTAGGTTTTGGCTGGACGTGAGGCTGCCTTAGTGGATGCACAAAGCGCTCGGGAGGAGCTGACCCCCTAGTTGGAGGCAGTAGAGCAACACTTGGCTCAGCGTACCAAGGCGTTGGAAGCGGAGAAGGCGGCTCGGGTGGCTATCGAGGTCAGATTGGCTAGGGATTGAAAAGCGTGTTGGTGCAGGCACAGGTTATGTAACGGGCATTATCTCCATTGTGTATGTTGTCGTCCGGAGAGGACTTTCTTTTTGGGGGGGATGATGTTGTCCGGTAAATTGGTAGTTAGATGGTTAGTCCGTCCGAGGGAGTTACACGGATGCGAGCCTTGCATCCCCTCGGACATTATATGTATGCATTTCTCTCTTCAATAAGGGGGAAGATTACGATATCTGAAATACCTTTGTACTTGATGGTGAATGAATAAATACAATGTTGTTATACTTTCTCTATTAAATACTTTATTGTGTATGTCTCTGTTGAATCCAATTTACCCCTGAGGGCAAACAGGTGGTAGCCGTGGCCATACGACCCGAGTTTCATAACTGCCAAGCTGGGCAAGTTGTCTACACTGCGGTCGAGCGTGGTGACACTTGATACTAAATGCTGGAGGGTGTTTGTTGTGCGCGGCAAGTGAACCGACTTAGCAGCGTGGACAGGGGGGAGTAGTGTTGTGGTGATTGCAGACGGCTAGAGACTGCATTGTTACAGTTGCAGGCTAATCAGAGATTTGGCAACCATGATTTATAACGCAGGCAGCCTTTTTGGAGTATGAACATTCAGTGACAGCGTGGGCATATACAGCCTGGTAAGAGTTAAGGAGATTTGCATTATCAGAGGTTGGACTGCGGTTGAATGGTATGTCTGCAAACCAGATTTCTATGTAAAGGTAGTTCGATTTGAATGATCTAATTTCTGTGTATTATGCAAAACTATAAGCTGTGTCTAATGAGCTTATTAACCAAATTGTAAGAAGTTGATTGTATTATCATTCCAATCACTAGTTCCTAGTTGAATGCATTGGATGTATTTTATTGTTATAAGCTCTTATTTGTATTCATAGTAAGCAATCAAAATATCAGTCAATCTGGGTGTCTATTACATCAAACAATAAGGCATCATTTTCCAGAAATCAGGCCCCTTGCAGTCCCTTTTCAGCTTAGGGCCAGTTAGGATCATTACACCCTAATGGGAGAAAACCACAGCAAATCAGTGCTTTTCTATAATTCTTCTTTTACAACCTACTAGGGGCACCAACCCCTAAGTTTGTGAGCACCAACCCACTGGAAGCACCAAATCCCACTTCTGAATTTGTAGGCACCAACCAACTAGAGTCACCGACCCCTCATTCAATTTGTGAGCACCAACCCACTGGAAGTACCGACTTGCAAAACTGAATTTGTAGGCACCAACTCCCACATTCAAATTGTCTTCACAAGCTCTCTAAGTCTCTTCTTCAAATCTGCTATGATCTCTTTAGAAAACTTCATATATCCAGGCTATCAAATCTGCATACTTTCTCCTCTATAAATCCGCTATAAATGCTTCACAAATCTGCGCTGACTCATTTACTCAAATCTGCATAAGATATTATAGTGAGGCACTTACAAGTTTCTCATTCATCTCCTCATTTATTACTCCAACATATCTTATTCCTTAATTCTGATGCTAGGAAATTTCACCCTGGAATGCTTGGATTCACCCTAGGTCTGGGAATTACTTTCTTTAACTTGCTGGAGATCATACTTGATTCTGATCAGATTCACCTTCTAAGTCTGCTAGTAATTCTCCCTAGACCTGCTCCTGAATTCATATCTTCAAACCTGGAAATAGTTCTCTTCTTGCTGAAGTTCACCATTGAATTTACTTTAATTCCTCTCCCTTTGCTATGAAATTCGCAGCTCTGCTGGTCTGAGTTCATTCACACTTGATCTGTATTAAATTTACACTTGAATGATTGTGTTTTGATCTCTTATATGGGAATCCTTTAGAAATTGCATCTTTACTTCATGTAGCCGACCCTAGCGTTTCATTTTGAGTTTCAAACTTGCATTTTTATTATGCTAGGTCGTCACTCTTCAGCATGGCTCTTTCCTTGTTTAAAAACTATAAATATAAGGTTGAGTGCTCAGATCCAAAACACAGTTACACTTGTATACTCCTCAAAACAAGTTCTGCTCCTATTTCTGCTCTTAAATTTACAGTTCTGCCCTTAAATTCACACTTTCTGCCTTAAGCTTGTTTTGAAAGTTGTTTGAATGATGTCCTTCCTTCTTCCCTATATAGCGCTCAATGAGGAGATTCTAAACAGGCTTGATAATGCCAACCTAGATGTTTCTTGCACTTTAAATCATTGCTTTTCCTCTAGGGCAGGATTTTGAACTTTAGATGGAAGTGGCTAAATGCTGGGTGGAATTCCTATCTTTCGGTGAAAATGCAATCTTTCTTGGGCACGTTTCCATGTTTTAGGTGGAAATGGCAATGCAAAGTGGGCATAAATTCATCTTTTAGGTGGAAATGGAAGTGGAAAATTGATTTTTAGGTGGAAATGATGAAGGGAAATCAAGTTTTAGTTAGAAATGCCCTTGATTGAGGTCGGAAATCCCTATTTTAGGTGGAAATCAAGATGCAAAGAGAGCAGAAATTCACCTTATAGGTGATCAAGTTATTTTAGCGCAAATTTAGATTTTAGCTGGAAATGCTCACCTCCTTTGGCGCAAATGTGAATTTTAGGTGGAAATCCTTAATAATTTTCATTTTTTACTTGAAATTCATTTGAATTTTTTGCATTTTCAACTAAAGATTCTTGGAATTTTGTTTTCTCTTTCAATTTTAGAAATTTTGTTGCTCCTTATCAAAACCCAAATTTTTATTTTCACTCAACATTTCCAATTAGCATTTTTCAAAATCCACTTTTGAAGTCAACCTTGATTCTCAATCTTTGACAACATTTAAACATCATATTGCAACTTTGAGGATAATTTTGCAACATTTTCACAACTTTTACACTTAGTGAAATCTTCATAATGTCGCCCTCAATTCCCAACTTTAACACTTCTTATTTTCACAACTTTTTCAACTCCATACTTATCAGGCAAATTTCTCAATAATCGTCATCTCAACTTATGCAAGGATTGAAGGGGGACATGGACCTAGAGGCGGAAATCCTCCAACCCGAATTTGGTAATAGAGATTCAATCCTTTGGAAATTTCCTCATTCCACTCCTCAACCTAGGAATTCATGACTTGACCCACCTATTCCCTAAGAGCTAGGAGACTAAGAAACCCTAAAAATGTTGCCAAGCTAAGGACAACTAAGCTAACACTAAGCTAGAAAGCGAAAAAGGGGGGGTCCCCATTTGCAATGGGGCGTGTGTGTTTACAAAACAACAATTTTACATCTATATGTCACATGTCTTGTACTAATGATAGAGTCTTTTCAAAGGCCTTTGGTAGGATTGGAGTCGATATAAGTTAGAGGAGCCACCTTGATGACAACATGATATACTTTTATTTTTGTATCGAATTTGAATTCCCTGCTTTCTTTGCAGCTCCGCCAAAGCTCATTCCATAATATCATAGCATGTCTTTTATTGCAGAATAAATAGGTGCATGATGCATCAATACAAACGATCACAATTTCTTGGTAGGTGTAGGGTTTTGAATATTGCTTGGTGTTTGTGTATTACATCCATGTCAAACAGAGCATTCCTCATGCAATGTCTGACAAAACATTCCCTCATTCATGCTTTGAATGTTGTCCATAATAGAGGTGATGCAGACAACCGTTGTAAAGTTCGGCCTTGCATCTACTAACTAACTTCGCTTTAAAGTTTCTAAAGCCTTTTCGAGAAATTATTTTTGTGCAAATCCCTATTCCAAAGCCTCCATTTTGCGCTGGCAAGGAAGATGTTGGCAAAGTATTATGGAATTTGATTTTACTCCTAATTGCATTTGCTCAAAAGTTTCCATAGCCTTTTTTTAAACATGTCCATTTTGTGCATATCAGTACAACATTGCATGAGATGACATCTTTTTGGGGCACTTTGTTAAACAATTCAGGCACACAGTTTGACTCTTGACACTTGTAATTTTTCTTCAAAGTTTCTAAAGCCATTTTGACAAAGCATTATTGTGCGTATCCTGCAATCCCAGCACTCAAAAGACCACATTTCTTTGAGGCATTATTTTGAACTGTTCTATTTTTACATTTTATAAAATCTCCACCAGCACCATATACCAACTACATCTGATCAAATTCTTTATCCTTAGTGGATGTTTATGCCCTACGCATGCATTTGCTTGAACGCTTCTGAAGTCATTTCTTCAAACTTGTTTTCTGCAAATCTTGCAATCATTACACTTCATCAAATGTTGTCTCCTTGACGCAATCAAATTGCATTCCATAAGATGACATCTCTTTGAAGGGTACTCAATATGATTCAATGCATGTCCATGACTTGTTTCAAAACTCCAATATTGTCACCAATAGAGAGAATACAGGTGAAGGTTGTAGAATTTGGTTTTACGCCAACTGTATTTGTTTCAAGATTTTCATAACCCTTACAATAAACATATTATGTGCATATCCTGCAAACATGCATTCCATAAAATCACATTCTTTAATGCATTTTGTCAAACATTTGACATGTTTTTATCTGCTTCTACATCGACTAGAGGTGTTGCAACTTCAACATTTAATATAAATCAGATTTCAAACATGTTTTGTTAGATGCTTGTATGCAACAGTTTATGAATCGCTCATTGTGTGTAGAGTGAATGGATGCTAGAATTTTTTTTAAGAGTTTGGCACTAGACCTGCCCCAATTTGGATTGCCTTGAATGTTTGTAATGCATTTTCAGTAATCCATTATGTTTATATATTGCAATCACAGTAGTCCATGAGATGGCACCTCTTTGAGGCATCCTGTCAGATAATTTAGGTGCTTGTCTTTGATTCCAGATTTTGCACACATGTTGAGCTGGGCGTTGTAACTGCAGAAGTATTTTCAACTATAATATGTCAAAGATCTCCACATTGATATGCCTTGATACATGTCATAACTTGCTCTGAAACTCCCATTGTTGTGTGCACCCTTGGGATGATGCTAGCAAATGTTGTAGAACTCGGCCTTATGCCTGGAAATGACATTTTCTTAGAACTTTCTAAAGCCTGTTCAAAAAATCAGTTTTCTGCAAATGTTGCAATCATTGCACCTGATGAGACTGTGTCTATTTGAGGCAGTGTGTGAACAACCTGCTCACGTGCCTTGTCTGTGCTTGCAAATTTCACATAATCCATTTGCAATACACAGTTGCAACGATGAGTTGATAAAATTGTCCACACTGGAACTGTATTCCTCAACCTTGCAGTTCTGGCTGTTCTGAAGCCTCCAAGTGATCTTGAAGAAAAGGGGTGACCTCAGCAGCATTGCTTAAGTTTCTATGATCTAAACATCTTTGAGGCTCATAAAACTCTTCTTTTCTCCCAACAGCTCACCCCAGAGATCCTTGCAAAGAGTATGTTCTCAATGCAACAACTTACATTTGAGCAGACAACCTTCACCTTTTCTCATGAAGATTCATATACCTTTCATTAATAGCTTGAACATCAGTTTGGACCTTTCAATAAACTTCCCAAGCAAGTTTTTCTTCCATGTCACACCCACCTCTACGCTCTCGTGCTTTTTCCAATTCTTTGACAACGGCTTCTTCTTTGATCAAATATTGCAAAGAAATATTTCCACTCTGTGATAAATCATCTTGAATATGAATGTCAATTTGTCTTATGCTGCTTCAAGGCTTCTCTACTTCCCTGCCATTACACAAGCTCCCTAGGTGCAAAAAAAAACATTGGACCTCCTATCTTTTGTTCTTCTTGAGGAATATCACCAGAGGTATCACAAAAAGATTTATTTCCACAAGTAGGTTCCACAATTGTCATGTACGTCCTCAAGAGCATTTGCCTGATATCTTTCAAAGCTTTTCCGAGAGATTCATTTTGTGCAGGGACCACAATCATTGTAGTTTTCGAGACGACATCTCTTTGGCACATTCTTTCAAATGGTGTTTTGTCTATAATTCCACATTCTACACGTATGCCTATCCAGGCACTTGCAATTACATCTGACAAAACTTCTCCTTCTGTTATACTTTTCTGCATGTCCTTCCACTTTTGCAGTACTAGCTTATTTTCTGAACTGTTTCATTTAGCATCACTAGTAATTTGCGTGAAAGGTTTTAAAGCCTTTCCAACAGATACATCTTGTGTGATAGGTAGTTATGGGTAGGTAGTTATGATAACTACATATTCTTTGGCCTTTGAAAATAATCAAGAAACTCATTTTATTGACACTTAATGCAAGTTGGCTAACTTTTGATTGTTCTTAAATTGCCGATGCAATATATTATTTTCTCTTTCGGTAAGTTGTGCTTGTTGGCCAGGCCAACACACTGATCGGGAATTTAGTTGATGCAATTACCTTCAGTAAGCTATATTTCTTTGACAAAACATCGATTCAAATCCACTCGCCACTCTTTGACCGATAATTCTCTTTGTTGGCATTTTATTAATCACCAACAATTTATTTCTTCCATGATGATAGTAAATTTTTTGCATTATCTCCAAATCCCTATATAAAAGTATATCTCTATACATTATATTCCACTTGGTATGAATTCAAAATTATTCTTTAGTGAGGCACACACACACACGCTTTGCAATTTAAATTTCGGAGTTTGAGATGCACACTTCTTAACTTGAATTTGCATCTCTCTTTTTCATGGTTAAATATGTGCCTGAAAGTGGGATTTGGTTCTTAATCATATGAGAATGTAAGTGCAACTCTGTCTAAAGCAATTTCAATGGCCCTTTTCCTTCAAAGAAAAGGACGCCTGATATGGTATTCAGATCTTGACCTTCGCATATGATGCTTCGAATTTGAGAATTTACTCAACTTTTGACTTTTGACTGCGGCCCCTCCATTTATGATCCTGTACTTGTGTCTAAGAGTGACATTCCAATCCTGCATGTATCTGTTACATTCCATGACAAGACACTCTTTGGAAAATGCTCATACAACTACTCAAACGTCTTGTTTATGAGTCACACGAAAAAAGAAATGATTTGTCCTTGCTTTAATATTTTATGATTACGATTCGCAATGGCTTGCAAGAGAAAAACTAATAACTTGTAAACCCTTCATGCTTTGGCCATGAAATTTTACCAGAATGACCAGAACGTGACAATGAGAGGAACCCATAAAAATGGAGATGTTTCAAGTTGACTAAACTTCAATCTCAACAACTACCGGGATTAGAGCACAAAAAATAAAAGTTTTAAAATCTCGTAATCCGTGAATGGGGATAACTTGAAAATTGGACACATTGCTTATAACAGCGCCATAAACACCTCTATTATTGGATTTCGCACTGTCTTGCACACGTTTTTAGATTTAATCATTTTAGTGAATCTCGACAAACTAGAGGACTGCTCCAAGGATTTTGATTAAACAATGGAGATTTTGCTTCAAGATGACAAGAGACCTAGCATTTGCAAATGATTGGAGATATCTTGAACTAGAAAGTTCCCATTTCAAGGACTTTGATGCAAAAAGTCCAAAACTGGTCATGTTTAAATTGGGGCTAACACTATGTCAAGTGAGTCAGCCAGATAAATGAGGTTTGAATCTCTAATATGATCGCATCCTTTAATGTATTAATAAACCATGTGTGTGTGTGTGTTAACTTAATCATTTAATCACACCTTATTGAGATGTTGTCATTGATGTCAGGATGACAGAAATTATAAGAACAAAACAGCGCTCCTCAAGAAAACGATCTTGATAACAAGAAGCAAATAACCTATGAAATAATAGCAGCACTTAAATATTAAAGTCAGCAATAGAATTAAGAAAGGCTTCTAAGCCTCTAAGCAATGAATTGACCTCCTAAGATGCTATTTTGGCAAACCTTCCTTAACACCTGTATGGCATATTAGAAGATTGTATGGCAGCAATAGAAAGCTTGTGATCCAAATTTGGGAGAATCATTATGATATTTACTATTTAGTCTCCACGTCACACATCAGAAAGGCTCTCAATATAAGGAAGCTATAATATAGAAGAAATTCAAACCGAAGAAATAAAGATTCAAGCCAAAGATTGCTAAAAGACAAAATGATTAGTCAAAAGACAAGTCAGCATATGCCACACAAGTCTTATATGGTCGGCTCCATCCATAATAAACGATTTTGATTTATCAGTGATTATGTGTTTTGACAAAGTCAGCGATTTTATACAAACAGTGTTTAATATGCTTAAGGAAGAAGAACAAATATATTAATAAAAAGGAGAGCATCGAATAGACCAATGTTTGAAGTAATGAAGATACAAAGTGGTGTTTTAATTGGCATGAACGGCATCATTGATATGTAAGGTGGCTGTTGAAAAAAAATAACAAATAATTAAAGCCTGATCATTATAGTGCAAAGACAGCAGCGATTTAATTAAGTAATATCATTGTTTAATATCCAGCAAAAGGTGCAGTTCTATATAATACACAATTTACTTAACAGTCAACGTTTTGATTATGAAAGGGTGCAAACTTAAGATGCAATCTTAAAGGTGTGTTTGCCCAAGAAAATAAAACACATAATTATTCAAGATTTTATTTCAAGACAGATTTTTTAGTAAAGATTAAGTAAGGATGTGTCTCTTCAATGGTATCTATTCAAAAGAATATGACATTTAGAAGATATATATGTAGAAAGAAATTAGAATTGGAATGTGTGTGTGGTATGTGAATTAGAAGAGAGCAAGACAAATACATACACCAGATCGGAGGAGGATTTATAGAAAATCATTTCCAGACTTGAGGAGAAGAAGATAAGAGTTTGATTGTAAAAGTGATTGTGATCTTCTTGTGAAAGATTCGTAATCAGATTATAGGATTGTAATATTGCAGACCTGTGATCAGTTTTGCAGTTGATTCAAGAAGTTCATGTGCAAATTTTGAAGGAGAGATTGTGATCTCTTTGTGGCAAATTGGTGGTCAGATTTATAGCAGATTTAAGTGGAAATTTGAATGAAGGGTTGGTGCCTCTAAAATTGTAAAGAAACATATTGTTGTGGATTTCTCCCTTTCAGGGTTTCCACATAAAAATTGTGTTCTTGTGTTCCTTACTTTTGAATAGTTTAGGTTTGAAAATGGGAATTGTTATACTGATTCACCCCCCCCCCCCGCCTTCTCTCAGTATAACTGCGTGCTCAACNCCCCCCCCCCCCCCGCCTTCTCTCAGTATAACTGCGTGCTCAACACACCATCCCTTTATTAATCTTTACTGTGCTTGCTACTCAATCACTGACTGTCTTTGACTAACCAATCGCTGCATTGTCTTGTCTTTGATAAGTAGCTGACTTGTCCTTTAAACCACTGCATACATGGAGATCAGATGCTGCTATTCCAATACTTATAAGAATATTGTGATTCAAGTATCTACTCCAATAATGATATTACATTCTTATCATGAATCCATCTTTATATTTTACCACTAGAATAATAATTTGGCTTCTGCCGCATATTGGAGATTGATTGCCATCTCTAAAGTGGTTTGGTAATAATGAATATAAGAGATTCATTTACTATTCCTAGTTTCCTTAGAATATGAGTTGGGGCTTTGCATTACAATTCATTCATTCGGTATGTCTGGAATATATTTCATCACTGCCTTCTTTGGTAGTGAGCGACCACATTAGGAATTCTTATAATATGTAAATGTCATAAACATATATGACATCAAACTTTGCATCACAAAAATACAAAAACTTTTATCATCAAACCTTGCATCAAGACATCAAGACATCAATGGCAATTTATCAATACTACATTCTTCTTGTTTTTGTATTCTCTTAGCTTATGTTTGTTATGCTTACCCTTATGGTAGCATATGGCTTCCATTATAAAGTAATTTTCATGCATTTGTAGTGATTAAATCCTTGTTGGTAATTTTGAAATGTTCATTTTATGCCAGGACTGTAGCAAAATTTTCCAAAATTAGGGAAATGTGAATGACTTTAAAAGACTGTAGGTGGTCACCATGGAACCAAAAAGGTATTTTTAGATTTCTTAATCTTTCAAACAAAAAAAAAGCATTAATAAATGGAGTTTTGAGATATTTCATTTGTTAAAACTTAAAATAAATTTGAATTGTTCAAATTGCAAATATAATTAATTAATTTTGTAATTGGAATAATCAAGTCTCATTAATTTTTTTATGGGAATCTTTTATGATCATGTTCAAAAAAAGAATCCACTTTTGTCGATGTTTTCCATGCCATGCTCAGATGGCTATTTGAAGCGTGAGGAACCTAGGATATGAGGTGTAGGTATAAGGAGTGGCTCTAACTATTGTCCCAAGTATTTAAGTGACTTCAACACTACATTGGGCATAGAGTTATTAATTAAGTGGAAGTACAAAAATAACATTGGGTAATTAATGAACATTGATTTAAGTCAGTGATATACTTAGAGCGCTTACACAGGTCAGTATGACCAGTCAGGGACATGCCACCCCCGAAGTAGGATGGTGAATGTTATTGGGTACTCCCTTCACATGGTAACGAGCATACATACTCAAGTCTGCAAAAACATCCCTTCGTGCTATTGCAATGACACTCATTGCCTTCCTCTAAGATCCTTGTCTTTAATGCTATTTCATTTTGCACCCAACGTGAAACCTATATCTAGCCATATATGCGATTGGATGAGACTTCGATTATATTTGCCTTCATAACTTTGATGTAAGATTATGATTGGCATGTGTATGCTACACGATATGGATATTTCTTATGCTTATTGTTGGTGATGGATTCCCCTTGAGCATGTTATTCTATGATTCGTTGATAACACTTGGGGGTGTGTATGCTATGATCATTTATCATATCTAGTTGGCATGTTTGTTATGGAGGTTTTTTGCTTTGATTGACATGTTTATGAGCTATACTCCCTTGTATTGCATAAGGATTTGTACTTGTGCCCAAGTGACTATCTCCTAGCACAATGGTGTGGACCTAGCGGTACCAAATGGTTTGGTAGAGCTCAACCACTATTGGTTATCAACAAAATTTGAGGATTCTTCTTGGAGAGTGTGATGGATTCTCATGGTACCTTTGCAATTGTATCTCTTTTGTTGTAAGTTTTAAATATACTAAAGGGGACCTCGAGATTGTTGTAAAATGATTATGATAATATATCTAATTAGCTATTGATGTGTGTTATGATCTGTCTATGTTTAGAATGAGACATGTTGAATATAATAGATTATTGATGTCATCTAGTACTTCTCCACATCTCATTTTGGAAGGGTGTTGGTATGTTTAGTATGTTGTTATCATGCTAATTGGCAATGTTAGCTTTAAAATGTTTAACGTTTTCAATAATGTTCATGGATATGTTAGCGTGGATCATATTTCACCCACGTAGGTGGCAAGGATATTCTGGTTATTGCATTTATAATATTCTGGTTATAACATTAACACAATATAATTATTATATTATCAATCGCAATAATTTTATCAATATAATTATTATATCACAATAATTATATTATCACATCCTTTATGTTATCTATGTCGGCCTGGAGGAATCCGACCATAGCTATAATAACATTAACAATTTCAAAATTGATAATCTTGATAGGTCACTAGTTCATCATCATCAAAAAGAAATTGGAGCACATACTCCAGCCACTCAATAAAATGCAATACACTACATTTCAAGAAGGCGGAAGACTTGATCTATGTGTATTCAAACTTTAGGCTCCTAACACACAAAAACAATACCTACAAAAAAGGGGAGGCAAAGCATTTGGATGTTGAACCAAAGCATGTGGAATTGGATGGTTCAATTGCCCACCTTGGTGCACTTGGAATTGATAATGATGATCATGAACTACCTAGTGATCATGGGCTCCTCCTGAGGCTGAGATTGCTAGTATCGATGCCAGTGGCACTATTTGTGCTTCTAATTTGCCACAACAGGAGGATGATTATATGTTTGATGACTTTTGATGATATTTGATTAGTGGTGGCTGATTGTTAATGTTGACATTATTATTTGTGAACTGAAACATTGATATGGTGGTGTATTTTGCTATGTTGCTTTACTATTAGCGTACTGGTGTATTATGACCTTATTTGTTGCTGCATATGTATGTATGCATACATGTATGTATAAAAAATATGCTTTTGTACAGATGCACCCAAACCGAACCCGAACCAACCCCAAAAAAATTTGAAAGAACCTGCAAACCCAAATCCAAATCTGAAACCGGGACTGGCAACTTAGAGTCTTAGAGTGGAAGGAATAGTTAAATGACAAAATTGAACGATTTGTTTTGAGAAAATGACTTTATTTTATGGTTGTTTTTTGAGTCCTCTAATTGACTTCACTAGTTTCCCTCCAAATTTTTTTTTTTTTAAAAAGCAATTTTGAATTACATGTGCCCTATAATAATATTTAAGTTATCCTTCTCAAACATAGTAATTGGGCCCAACTTAAAATATTATTATATTCCTTCAATTCTAAAAAGGTGTAATATCCCTTGCTATGTGTTGTGAGGTTTTCACACCATCGCCCCATTGCAAATGGGGACCCCCTTCTTTTGCAAGCAGTAGGAGAAGTGGTCTTAGGTAGTCTTTGTTGGCGGCAGTTTTCAAGCCCCTTGGTCCGGCGAGTGAAGTTTGAGAGTTGGTTTTGGGCGATTTTGGCCTGCTGAGAAATCAAGTCTGTCTGGTGCATGGGCGAGAGTTGTGCTAAATCTTTCCGGAATATGG
>MU224645.1:2864243-2886358 GCA_018584345.1 Thuja plicata
GAACCTTGGAGTGTTTCCTCACGTCCTTCGTGAGTATATACTTTTCAAGAGAGGGTTGAGCGTTTGATATCCTGTATCAAGTGTTTAGTCCTATATGTTATGTAGTGGTACAAAACTAACATCAACACTATGATGGAGAAAGATGATTTTTCTACTCAAGGATATTGTCAAACAAGTTGCATACAATCTAAAAAGTACCTTAAACGAATTGCAGACCAAATATATATAACATATGATAGGCCAAACACATCAAATTTGCATCATATAGGACATTGGCATTTTGTCAAACACTTTCCATACATGACTCAGAAAATACAAAGTCTGAAGTATATACTGCTGCAAATGAATTCTGATTTTTATTTCTGACCCTTGGTGATTGACAAACAAAATTATTGATGCAAAACATGCAAGTTAGAATTAATCAAATGCAAATGAAGAAACCTGGAATATGATCGCAGACTTTGGCGAACACCAAAATTGGGACGCAACTCACTGAAACATGAATGTCGCTGCTCTATAGATGAATGGCGGCACTCTAAACCACAAACACAGATCTCTAAACAACTGCAATCTGCACAAGATACTGTCCTCTATCCTTGCAAATAAATCTGAGATGAAACTTTGAATCTTCTTCACAATTCAATCACCAAATTAAGCACATTCATAATCTCTAAATGAGATTATCACTGGCACAATTTATTGGCAGAGATCAACCAATTCAAAGTGCAAAACACTTGAAGAATTCTCAATTCTCCCAGCTTCCAATTGCTCAAACCCTAGGCTCAGCCCAATCACCAAATTCATCAAAAGAAAATGTCAATAGAATGATGAAAAAGAACTCATGTGAGTCTTTTATAACTTTTGTGGGAGAACTCGCACACTTTTGCAGCCAATGTGGGATAAATAGATATACTTTTCCTTTTAATAATTCATTTACTCCAATACTTTAATTAATACTTTGGCTTAGGCTTCAATGGATTAATTGGATAAATGGCACCTTCCAATAATGACTCAACCCTCAACTTAAGTGAAATTATAAAGTCAAATTATAACTTTATAATAAGCCATTTAATGATTAAATAATACTTTGGCCACTAAAATAATAATAACTCCCAAAATACTTATCCTTTAAATATTTTGTCTGAAACAAGAGTCACACCTAATATTTCCACACGTGACCAAATGCACTTTCCAAAAATAGAAAGGGTCCTTCTTGATCAACCTCAGACTTACTATAGATAGTAAGTATATGAAATTGAGCCCAAACGAAGTCCAATTTGAGCCAAACGAAGACCAAACTAGAACATACGAAATTCTGGAGAAGATAAGAACCTCCATTAACCAAACCTCTACCTCAGAAGACCCTCTATCCAAAAAGATTAGCCTACGAGGGTCACAATAATAGGCTAATCCCTCAAACTCTGATGCTCAAGACAATGTGGACATTACAAATGGGGACATGACATAGCTTCAAGAGCACATCAGCTGCTGAGTCACTACTAGATAGAGTCTTCTATGAACGAGGAAAAAACAGTTGAATGCAGCATAGCTACTTGTAAATCTCTTTTGTACTTATCACAAGTTGGAGAAAAAAAATTGGAATTTATACCAAAGAAATCATTTTGTATTCTATTATATGTTTAAAAGGACAGTAAAAGAGGTCTTTAAAAAATAAAAACTGTGATCTGACAGATCTCATGACTCTGCACCCCATTTATTTTTTGAATATAAAACATCCAGAATAAATTTTTGGTTTGTCAAGGACTCAATTATATTAGCTTTTGGTATGAACTAACAAAATATGTCAGCTTTTCCACTTGGAATGATTTAAATTTTATATAAATTATCAGTTACTTCTAGATGTCATAAAGCTAATCCAAAACTTCCATTTTTTTCTTATCTCTTTATTTTCAGTTTCTTTTGTTCTGCGAATATGAAGAAAGGCACACCGATCAATTCCTGTATGATGTAGGTTTCAGAAAGTTCTTGCTAAAATGCAAAGTTGTGTTTGTGCTTTTGTTTGAAGAGATTGAGTTGAAAAAAAGAAGCCACCTAAAAAGTGAAGGGCTTGGAAACCCCAAACTATCACTCAAATTTTAAAACAAAAAATTCAGAGCCAACAACATCTACTTTAGGAAAGGATTCTATTTTTCTTGTACAATTAACATGAAAATCCTCTACAGAAAACTATTTTTAGTTGGACTATCTTATAGTGATTACTAAGATTTCATTCTTGTACTTGTCATTCATTTTGCTTTATGCCTAGCTAAAATTGATGTGAAAGAAGTGGGTAGAACATACATTTGCTGAGTTAAAAAGAAAAACATTATGAACTGAGTATGCCGAGTATGATTATTATTGGAACCACAAGTAATCAATTAAATATAAGAATTAAACACTAACAATATAGTTGCAATTATGAGTCCTAACCCTAAAAGCAATGGAAGACTGGTAAGTCTAGTGAGCAGAACATCTGATAGAACCAACAATATTTATATAATAGTAAATGTATTTAACCTTAACACTACACCCATGCGATATTGCTGCTATCCCTATTACTATTTAAGAGATTAATATGAGTTTGCAAAAGTATCTGTCAAGTATAAATTGGAATCAGTGAGAACAGGAAACAAACCCATTACTAAAGCATCAGATTTTTGTTTGAAAGCCCTGAAGAGCTCTACAGAAATATTTCCCATTGCATCACTCGCTAACTGATCTGCAAGTTTTTCCAGATATATTGAAACCCTGGGCATGCCCTTTGACTTCTGGGCTGTAACCTTTGCAGAAGTGGCACCTACAATTATCAACAATTGATTAGACATATTATGTCTAGTAATTTGAAAAAGGGAATCTCCTTCTGAAATTTAAAATATTCAAAAACACCTCCTTATTGTCACTGAAATGTAATCTAGTAAGTAAAATTAGTCCTCCCCCTTGATATTATTTTTTACCATGAAACTAAATAATTCACTATAAGTAAAAGATTAGCCACATAGATTTGCAATATAAACATTATATATTCGCTATGTAAGTAAGTTTTTTTATTAGTGAGGGAGCATGGCAAAAGAACTAATGATAGATCATATCAGTCAAATCAGGGTAATGCAACATCATATTTAAATCAATAGTACAGTATGAAAAGTCACTGCTAGTCCATGATCAGTCTGGATGTCTCTATACAACCACACTTGGGCCAATGTTTCAAAAAATAACTGGACTGGGAGTAAGATAGCGTATAACCAGCCGTTCAATTTTATTATTTTTTACATGTAATGATATAAACTTGCCTAAAATTAATATTAGCTTCATCATCTGGAATTAACTAAGCTTTCAGAACTATTTGAATTTTTTGCTCTTATGAGTAATAAATTGCTCTTATTCAAAAAGCTAGGCAAAAATATGCTTTCATCGTTTAACTTCAAGCATGGATAAGAAGGCACCATAGCCACCAACAGAGCTAGCAGGCCCCCCAAGAATAAGCTTGGCATTGTCTGATGAAAATGCAGCTCTGAGATAGCTTAGAAAGTCATGCCATGATCCACCAATGCCAACTTCATCTCTCTACAGAGAATAAGAAAGATGGGTTTAATATTCAAGACAAGAAACAACAGCAACGAAAAATTAACGGTAGCAGTACCACACAGCATTTTAAAATAGACTGCTAAAAATTGAGCGAGAAGAAATGTTATCTTCACAGTTCATCTAGAATGTGTCTCTTATCCTTCAAAGTAGAGGTAATCCAAGGATAGAATCTTAAAGCTAAATGAGAGCTAGCAGCCAAAAACTAGAAAAGTAGAGTAAACATGCTTACAAATTGTTTAAAAGAAAGCCAATAATTAATTGAAACATGGAACCACATGCAAAAGAAAGGAACTATTTGCCCAGGCAAGAATCCATTTGCAGACATGATCATTAATAAATTACTGCTTCATGCACAATAATTCAAGACTGTGTAAACGCAAACATGGTTGATGACCAGGTGATCCTTGCAAGTTTACAATAGAAGCTGCCATTTTATTATTAAGTACAATTTAATAATATTTTACTCATTCATGAGATAAATATCATGTGCATTGGAGTTACTTTGTAATTTTTTTTATTAAACTTTATAAAACTCCTAAACTTTGAAAAGAAATCAGTTACGGGAACTGAAAAGTCCCCTTGATTATTTATTGTGAAGTTTTTCAAAGGGGGAGCATGATTCAGTTTTCTAGGGGCTGGGAGAATTTCTCGAGCAAGAGACTGTTTTTTGGCATTTTGAACAAAGTGAAAATCTGTGAATTTTCTGATTTTGGAGAAAGAATAAAAGTATAGTATTTCTGATCTGTGAATCTGAGTACGTGTCTTCGTCTTGTCAATTGTTCAGATGTTCAATTTAAATCCATTTCTCTGAATGTTTGGCATATGTTTAACTACAGTTGCTTTCCTTCACTTTAACAAGCTTCCTATATGTGTCTGAGAGAGGAATCTGTGTGTTGTTCTCTCTTTTGCATAGTTATATATCTCATTTTCATTTTAGTTTGTCTTTTTCTACTTTCTGGTCAAAAGCATACCCAGTTAAAAATCCAAAATTCATCATTCTAGAGACCTGTACCTATAAAATTCAGAGGAAGATCACTAACTCAATGGTGATCTCTCCAATTGTTGGTCCATTTGTCACTGCTTATCGGGGGAGTTTGGACAAACTACAGCGACAAATCTGCTTACCAACAAGCTGTTAGCATATTTTTCTTTTTGTAAGGGATGTTGCTTCTTTGAATTCCAAAAGACTTCAGTCTCATGTCTCTCCTCAAAGCAGTGTAATTCCTCTTGATGAAAAATTTCCCCTTATAACAGCAACTGAGATTGATTATAACAAGGTACCTTCTTTGGAGACAATTCCTATGCTATACAACGGGCTTGAAACTGACAGTCTTCTAGGGGAAAACACAAATCAATGGCCTACCATCAAGTGGAAAAAGAAAGCACTTACTAAGCAAAGCGAGAAGTGGCAAGTGTATGCTGACTCTATCATCCCATGTTAAGATATCGAAAAGTGAGGCCCTTAGGTTACTAGATGTATTTTCTCGCTTCCTCAGTATGGTTGTTTAAGATATAGGTCTTCCCACTTTTTGTGGGTTTAGATTTGTTGTTACTCTTTTGCACCCCTGGGCCCTATTTACAGGATTGAGCACAAACTTAATTTTAGTTTTTCAAGCTTTATTTAGAGGGAGTGGCCCCCAAGACCACAATTTATCAACCACAGAATAGGCAAATAGAGGGGTACAAATGAATCGCTATAAGTGCCCAACTTTTAAATATAGAATTGGGCTGATTTTTACCTGTGAACAAGAAGCATGTAGTACCATGCTCCATATATATAAAACACATATTTATGTATGTGAATATGGCTCCAGGCTATCCAACATCCCTATTTGATCCATGAAATCTAACAAGAGGATTTAACACTTCCTCTTATAAACCTATATTCTATATACTGTGTAAATAAAGCTAATTAAATGGTGAGCTGTAGCAAGGTTAGAGCAGATTCAAAAGCAAATGGAGATGGAAACTCAGTGGCAGATAGTAAAAAGGCACAAACAACCACTTTTGTCCATTCAACTGCTTGTCTGATCGTCACCTGTCTCCAGAAAAGTTTCTTCTTCCTACTAGATGAATCATCGAACCAACCTAGAGTTAGAAGAATGAGACTCGCAAGACAAGCAACATTGCCAGATATGTTATGGCAAAAAAGCCTAGGTTGGTTGTAAGGGAGATGTTCCAGAGTTGTAAGAATGCCACAAAACCATTCCACACGTGTGGTGTCTACAAGTCTCAATTGTTAAAAAACACTTGTTTGTTTCCCCTCTTGTCAAATTATAATTATGTAGGGGCTCTTGGCTTCCATGGCAATTGATTGTTAGGGGCTAGTTAAAGAGGTTGTCACCCTGCTTAAGATTTACCCCCTTGTGAAGGCGAACAAAATAATTCTTTTGTTTGAGATATATTACTTGCAAGGCTAGATGACTCTTTCCTCTGCAGGGATATGCCTAGTGCATTCTCTCAACCTGTCCCAGATCGCTGCCTTGCTAACCATCACATTGCATCCATTGAGAGTCGTCTAGGAAGCTGCTCTTTTATTTGTCTCTACATGGGCAAGAGACTGTCTTTAATGCAGCTCTCCAAATGGATGGAGGAATCTTGGCCCTCTGCTATTGACCCTACTATTTATTTACTCTTTAGAGGCTTATTTATTGTTAAATTTCAGTCCCAACTAGATAGAGTTTGTCTTTTGCAGGAGTGGGATCTTCTAGTGCCCTTGGCACCCTTTCTTTAGCCCAAACAAAGTAGTCTTTCCCGAGTTCCCAACTAGATCAGATTTTATAACCTTCCCTTGGCTATGCAAAATATGAATCTATTGAAGCTTCTTGTGAAATAAGTTGGAGAACACCTCTCTCTCTCTCTCTCTCTCTCTCTCTCTCTCTCTCTGGGAGGAAATGGATGATTCTGATTTCCTAGATTTTGAAGGTGATTTTTAACTTAAAATAAACTCTCACTGTTTCACAAACAAAGAGCCATAACCAAAATGCAAATTGTGGGCCAAAATGGAAACATGGATGAAAATTTAATTTTGACAAAACAGGGGAGGAGGTTCTTCATGATAGGGATTCCAAGGGTGTGGCTAAAGATGAAGGGTTTTAAGAAGGGGGATAATGTCAAAAAAAAAAAATTCTACTAAGAAGAACCTACTGCGATTGTGAAGAGTGTAGGCTCTCTGCTCCCGTCCCCAGATACTCTATCCACTCCAACTAAGAAACGGAAAGATAATAAAGCAAAGTTAACTTACTTTATTTAGAAATTAAAAAAACTTTTGGATTGGACTCCAATAGGACTATCTAGGATCTCCTCCTCAGAGTAGGGAAGAGGCAGCTCTTGGCCTAATCCTAGATTACTGTCCTCCATCATATCGGCTTGGGAGTCTAAGTAGGTTGTCCTAGTTTCAGGGTAAATACTGAATTGCTGTATTTTTTTCTTGGTTTGCCCTGGCTTACTAATAGAAGGGCAATTTTGGCTTATTACCAGACATTTGTGAAGAGTTGAAGAATAAAAAGATAGTGAAAGTTGCAAACAATAAGAACTCCAAATACATACCTTGCAACCATGCTAAAGATGAGTTATTTTTTGTGAATGGGATGAGCAAAAATGAATTTGCCGTAAGTTACCCACCATTGTGCCATCTACGCCAAAGGATACTCCACGAGAGGAATTTACAAATCAAAATTAAAGAAAATGAATTACTTTCTCTATACACTATGATAGCTCCTAACACCAGTTTAATTTAAAAGACACTCAAAGTTGCCATCATCATCAAATATATACAAGCGTGTCTACTGTATATATCCGTAAACATACACTATACGTTTTCCTTTAACAACAGAATACAACGCAGTCTTTATACCTGCTATCATCTTCAAGTGAATAGCATATCATATATGTATATTAAAGTATTTATAGCAAAAATGATAGGAGGCTTCAAACTTCTGCAATCGATATTTAGAAGCATGCTTCGGGTTAAATTGCGAAAACACAGATTAAAAAAGCTCTCAACATTTTCGATCACTCAAAACTCCTTTTAATCGCAATTCATCCCGAGGCAAACTTCTTACTAAATATGATGTAAAAATTCTCATTTTTTAGTAATCGCATCTAGAATTCTCAACAAATTAAGATAAATATCACTGTATTGATGACCAATTCCAAATACAGTTTGAAGAAAACCATTAGCGACCTGAATTTTAAAAAAATTAAATGATAAAGGGGCGAGTAACTGACAAGTTGTTCGAGCTGTTCTGCAGTTTTGACAGTTTCCCATGTGTTGGAATGGAAGTCGGTGATTTGAACACGCAACTTGCTGCCGTCCAAAGACTGAATTATATATAGGAAGGGCAACAAGGCATGGGGCGTCGCACCCTCTAATTCTGCCTTGGCCTCGCCAAACAAAAGCTGGAAGTCTTTCAGATCTGTAGACATTTCTGGTTTATCAGAAATTAGGAAGGGTATGGCACTGTACCTTCCAAATTCTGGTCTCGTAATTTGGCGCCATTACGACAAATTTGAAGGCAAGGCAAAGTTGGGGTTTAAAAGTTCTTCCTTTCCTTTATGTTTTCCTGCCGTCTCAGGTTTCATACGAGGTTATTGATATTCAGGACGGCAAAGATGATTTTTTAAATTTTTCTTATTTGAAAAATGGAAATATGTTATAGCGAATTATAAATTTATTTATGATAAGTAATTAGGGGATTCCCTCGTCCTCATCAATTATGTTCAATTAATTGAACTACAATCCCTTGGTACAAAAATAGGTTTATGGATGATTGTGAGTTTAAAATTTTGATGATTAAATCTATGATGAATATTTTTTTGTTTTTTTAACTTTTCTTCTTTCAATTAATTTTTAAAAAAAAATTCATAAATATTATATATTCATTTTTATTTTGGTATTTTTTATTTATATGTTTCATGTAAAAGATGTCATGATGTGGTAGTGTTGTGAGCATCGTTGTTCTTCAAATAATATTTACTGCTATATAGGTCTTTTTGTTGATGATCATATGGAGTAAAATTCATCAAAATAAAATATTCCTCTTTCTCTCTTATGTCATTTTTCACATATAAGTGTAAAATTTGTCCATAACACATCTATCTTTCTCTATTATTATACAAATATTAATAATTCTTCCACAATATTCATTTTGCTATTGGTGATTTATGGCTATGACAAATCAACTTCCCCTTCAAATTTTATAATCTTGATGATGTGTGTGGAACTATTGCATATAAGAGAAGTACAAGCAAGCATATGTCATATGATCATGAGATGTCAACCTTATCTAACAACTTAAGGTTTTTGCATGCAACATTTAAAACTATTTATTTCAACCCATGTTATTAGTACATGTCATCTTGCAAACATATTCTCTTTTGTCTTGATCGCTAGTGATGGCTCTACTTTCACATGGAATTCATTGCTTGTGCAATCTGTAATGGCCCTTAGCTAAATTTTCATATGGAAATGCTTAGATAAAAAATACTCATAACAAATATAAATGTAAAATGCATAGATCTTCAAAATACCCATAACACAAATAGATTTACACATATAAACATGCTAGAATATAATTCTTCCTTATATATTTCCTTAAATACATTGTTATTTCAAATGATTATTAATGGGCTTGTTGAAGTATTTGTTCATTACAAGATAATAATAACTACAAATATATTTTATAATGCCCAAAAAACCAAAATATCTAAAATATTAAAATCCTCCAAATTTGAAGTGCAGATGCAACAGATCTGCATGAAGCTACCCTTAGGAAATCAAAAGATTTTCATCCTTCAATCATCAATAAATCAAAGGATTTTACTCCTTGAATCTACAGGAAATCAATGGGGTTTTGTTGAAGAGCGCACACTTGTACTTGGGGGATGAATTGTCAAAGTTTGCAACACAAGCACCTACAAGATCAAACAACAAACCAAAACACCTTCTACAAACAAAAGTGGCAAGAAAGATTTGCTATGTTCCTCAAAAGAAAAAAGAAAAAAAAAGTACAAAATATAATGAAAAAAGGCAATAAGGCTTGCTTTATAGAGAAAGCAATGAAAACCTAATCTATAATAAGGCTTGCTTGAAGATCTGCAGGAGGAGTGTAAGATGTCTTAGTGATTGTCCAATGCATCTTAGGTGAGTTATCATCTGGCACTTCCATATGGAGTAATTTGTGCCTTCAAACCTAGGACCGTCCTTCCAATAGGCAGCTATATTCGGATCTCTCTCAAGTTGTTAGGCTTCCTTCAAGGGTCTTGGCTTTGATACCAATTGTTGACAATATGGAAAAGAACTAAGAGGGGGGGGGGGGGGAATTAATTGTTCCTAACCTTCAACTTCAAANCAATTGTTGACAATATGGAAAAGAACTAAGAGGGGGGGGGGGGTGAATTAATTGTTCCTAACCTTCAACTTCAAAATTCTAAACCCTTTAAAACATTGAAGCATAAACTCCTAAGATGTGATCTGATTAATTAACCATGAAACATAGAAGCATCCACAAATTAGAAACCCATCCACAATGCTTGACATAGATGTTTATCATGGAAACCCTGTTAGGGGAAAAACCACAGTGGGGATGATTACCCAGAATAAGTAAATACCTTGTCAAAAGTATAAACCTATTACAATAATGGGGAATTCACATGCATTCAGGATCACTGCATAGAGCTCACTGCTCAAATTAAAAATCCTCGGGTGACAACCCTAAGGAAGGCTCACTTCCTTACAAAAGATCACTACAATGATCTGAATTTTTTGTGAGCTATGAAAATGACATCTACGATATGTATGATATATCTCCAATGTGGCACAATGCAACCTCTATTCAACCTCTTGTTGAAACACTTCTGATCACCAATGAATCGGGATCTTGCTCTGCTAGCAATCTCTAACATTCGCATCCATGATCCGCACATCCGCATCAAACCATAGACCAAATTTATATAACCAACCTTAAAAAATAATAAGGTCGGTCACCACCTTGATTTAAAGTTGAAATCATGTGCCAAAAATCATGATTTAGCTCCTTCTTCCACCGCCAAATAAAAGCTACAATCCATAACAACTACCTCAAGATCATAACTTTTCCTTATTTCACGCCTGGATCTTGCGCAACATGATTTACCAACCTAGTCGCCCAAGATAAAAGAAAATAATAAAAATATTGACCGAAAAATCCACCAATCTTATCATTCCAATCCATGTGGACCACCAATCATCAAACACACACTTCAATAACATCCTTCAACATCATTAACAACACACAAACATTCAAATCCATCTCAACCATTGGATTTTCCAATACCTTTTAAATTGTTCCTCAAGAACACTATATTCATCCTGTGTGACAACAAAAATATGCTTTACAGATCTCTGAAGTATGAACCCTTTGAATTGGGAACACCTGAGTATGTCCCAAACATATTGCTTGATGTGCACTGAGAAATCATGAACTGATCGTGCACACTGAACATTTTTCTATCTCATTATCAACTATGTCAACCACACTATCTTCGAGTCACCAACTCTATCTTCAAACCATACCCAAATCTTCATACCAACCTCTACAATATGTCATGTACTAAGTAGACAACCTCAAAAATATCCCATGAGGTGCGCTACACCTGATCTACAATATTCAAACCTTATCGAACCTATGAACATCATGTATCACTGGAAAAACTACAATAGATAAGTTAGCATTAAACAATTAGACCTTATGATCAATCCTATTGATATTTGACATCAATGAAAACACATCCAACTCCCAATTTACCAACATGTGCCTCTACATGAAGATATAGATTTGTTGATAGATAACATTCTTTCCTTAATCGATAGTTAGCACCCTTTAATTAATTGGTGTTTGCATTGGTTTGAATATCGCGATGTGACTATCATCTATTAAATTGTTAATCGATATCTGTCCATACCTTAGTTGATGCACTTTAATAATAATTGAGCTTCATACCTTAATAATTGAGAATATATTTGGCTCCTTCAAAGATTTTAATTTTGATCAAAGCAAACATATATGAGGGGTCATTACAGTCTTCCTTAAAATTGATTGCCCACAAGCAATCTAAGATTTGGGTGTTGGCAAACTTGTTCATTTTACCAAGTTGCATATTGTGTACAAATATTTTTCCATTTATTAAGGTACTCCTTAAGAATTCTAGTCCTTGACCTTATTTCCATTATATCGATAAACTCTTCATAGATCATAACCAATTAGTATCTTCTCTTAATTGTGGAAGTTATTGCGATGCAATGACTTGTTGTCCAAGAGCCTTTTTGAGGCAATATACATGAAATACATTGTGTATCTTGTTGTCTCAGGGTAGATCCAAGGCATATGCTACTTGCTCAATATGTTTAGTTATCTTGTAGGGTCCATAAAATCTTGGTTTTAGTTTTTAACACCACTTTTTTATGAAAGATTACATATAAGGTTGTAGTCAAAGGTGTACCAAGTCTCCCACTTCAAAACTTCTTTCAATTAGACACTTATCTACATAATACTCTATTGATTTTGGGTGTTATGGAGGTTATTTTTAAGAGACTTAAGAATATATCAACATTCTTGTATCCACTCTTTAGCTTTTGGTACTTCGGTTTTTCCCAATGCTAGATCTAGGAATGATAATGAATCATATTTGTATAGGGCCTTGAAAGGTTTCATCGAAATAGACATATGGTAGGTGGTATTATAACAATATTTCCCTAGGTGGAGCCATTTAATCTATTACTTTTGTTGTTTTTCCATGTAATTGCACAAGTAACCTTCAAACTACTTGTTTACAATCTTTGTTTGTCCATCTAATTTTGGGTGGTAGCTAGTATTTGGTGTCAATTTCATGCCAACCAGTCTGAACAATTAAGTCCAAAGTATGCTAAGGAATCTTCTATCTCTATCACTCACTATATTTTTTGGTAGGTCATGAATTCTAAATGCCTCTTTGAAGAATGATTTGTCCACTTGTCATGCATTGAATTCAGAGGCAATGGAAAAAAAGAGTGAATACTCGATTAAATGATCTACCACCAAAAAATGCAATCTTATCTTTAGACTTAAGGAAATCAGTGATGAAATCCATGGATATACTTTCCCATTTTCGTTCCAACATTGGTAAAGGTTGTAATAATCCAATGTGGCAAGTGTGCTTAGTTGTACATTGTTGACATGTACGACATTCTCTTATGAACTGTAGGATGTCATATTTCAACCCTTTCCATGAGAATCTTTCTCTCACTTGTTTATATGTTTTGAAACATCCTAGATGCCCAACAATAGGGGCCTCATGGACACCCTTAGGATATTAACTTTAATATTGGATTTGGATACTAATTATATTCTCTCCTTGTAGTAGATCATGTCATCAGTTACTTTGTACTAGTCATCCTGGATATTTCCATCCAGTAGGTCAATTTCAAAAGTATTTTTAGAATATTTGGCTAGGAGATGGGCCTTTCAATAATTTGATATGCTAGAAAAGGAAGAAAAGAAGTTGGTCTTTGTGAGACTACATCGATCACCACATTCCTTTTCCCTTTGACATACTCTATATCGAAATTGTAGGCTTGAAATTTACTGACCCACTTTTGTTGCCTTTCATTTGTTGGAAATCTTATGACTGAGAGGGGGGTGGGGGGGTGAATCAGTATAAACAGGTAATGAACAAATTCAACCACCGATATGATTATCTACACTAACAACTTTCAAACCACAAAGCATATAACTGAAGTAAACAAATAATGTAGTAAAAGATATCAAGCATCCACAACCTAAACACACATAACACAAGAATTTTATCGTGAAAACCCTTGTTAGAGGGAAAAACCATGGTGGCGATGACACCCACAAGCCCGATACCTACAATAAATGAGTTTTCCCTGTCAGGAGCTACATATACCCTTTCTGAGGGCTCACCATGTTAGGCGTGATTAGTACATTATTAGGAGTACAAACAGATTAGCTATGATCTACCTCGCTAGAGGATTTCAAACCTCAATACAAAAGCTACCCTGTTAAAGGATTTAAAAATAAGAACCTGTTAAAGTTCACCCTGTTAGGGGATTTGACCTAGTGCAACTGTTAGGGAATAACAAGATTTGTTGATCTGTAGAATGACATTGATTGCCTATCAGATCCTTTTTTCTCCTTTCCTTCCTGACGCTATACTGATCTCTACTCCTTCAATTCATGACTGCCCACTATGAAAATATGATCGCAACCCTAAATCAAATGATTTAGTGCTCCTTATATAAACTGTCATTAGGTCACACAAGACCTTGAGCTTTCCACCATAGTCGGCTCAAAAGATTAGCCAACCTCGTCAAAATCAGCGTCAACAACATCCAATATGTCTTCCTCAAAATGTATCACCAATATTAAAACTAATATGTTGATCTCAGATCCACTACCTTAATCAAATTTATATGAAACTCTGATCGGTGATTAGATAGGTAACTGCCTTCACACTCAAAACATAATTCAATCAAAACTTTAGATAAATTGTTGCGGTTGCAATCATGGATTCCACATACCATATAAATACTATATCTTTGATCGCAACATCTGAATATTTCCTCAAATAAACCACTACCACAATCTATGTCTGATATTGTTCTTCCTTAACACTAGTCAACATACATAGTTGATCTTCCCTTACCGATCATTGTACATTTCTTACCTATCACTGTAATCATGATAACTGAATGCATTGCCATCGAGGACAACCAATTATGCATCCACTCATGACCGCTCTGCATATCTCCTCCAAAACAATCACAATGCCAACATCATTAAGTTTTTTTTGTTCCAAGAAATAATTCAGACTATTATAGTTAGTTCTTACCAAAACAATTCCTCCCACAAGATAAAGTCAAATTTTGGATAACACATACACGATGGTGATATTTCTTTATCATATGTCGAATATAGCCTTTCATTATCTTTTATTTTATTTTCCCTTGAATGCAATAAGATGTTCATTTTGCATTAAAAACTCTCATTCCTTCTCCCAATTCATCACACTATAGGACAAAGGGTTGATTGAAACGGGGAAGTGTTGAAACTAAGCAATTTCTTATGGTCTCGTGTAGATTTTCAAAACCCCTTTGTGCTTCCTTTGTCCATTTAAAACTCCCTTCTTTGTTAATCTTGTCAAGGGTGACCCAAAATCTCTGACAAACATTCTATAGTAGCTACATAGTCCATAGAACCCACACAACACAATTACAATGTTTTTGGTAGGGGCTAGTCTAAAATGGCTTAATTTTCTTAATGTATGTATACTCCTTTTTTATTGATGATATGACCAACATAATATCCTGGTCATTTTGAAATCACATTTTGATTCTTTGGCATATAGGGATTGTGCTTCCATCATTCTCAGGACCTCTTCTAAGTGCTTCAGGTGTTCTTCCTAAGTTTTACTATATATATGGATGTCATCAAAGAGCACTAGTAAGCACTTTCTAAATTGTTTTTTGAATATGTGATTCATACAAGATTTGAAAGTTGCGGGTGCGGATATGAGGCCAAAAGGCGTGACCAAAAATTCATAATGGATTAAAAGGCACTGAAAGGCTTTTTTGTGGATATCTTGCTCTTGCACTCTTAATTGATGGTATCCCACTCTTAAATCAATTTTGGAAAAATAGACTACCCCATGTAGCTTATCCAATAATTTGTTGATCATGGGTATGCGATACCAATTTTTGATGTTCTTCTTATTGAGTTCCTAGTAATGGATGCACATTCTTATAGTTCCATCCTTTTTCTTTACTAAGATGATGAAAGATGAAAATGGGCTTGAGCTTGGCCTTATGTGCCCCATATCTAATAATTCCTTAATGAATTTTTCAATTTCATCCTTGAACTTTTTAGGATGTCTATGTGGGGTGGTGATTACCGATTTTGCTCATAGTTCAATGACGTGTCCAAACCCTCTATGTGGGGGTTTGCTTGATGGTATTTCCGCAAAGAATAGACTATGCTTATTTAAGATGGTTTGTGATTCTTCAACATGATAGTACTTTTGGGGTTTTAGCATTCACCTTGGAGGTTACTAGGCATTATGTTGCCCATGCAATGTCACCATGTCTAAATATCCTCTCCATCTTCATGGTTGTCACTACTTTAGGGGTCCCATCTAATAGACCATTGAATATGATCTTCTTACCATTTTCTTTATACTTGAACTCCATAGTTTGGAAGTTACTTAAGTATTTTATGATAAATGTCATCCATTGGATTCCAAGTGTTGCATTGGTATCTCCCAAGTCCATGATGTAAAAGGTATCAATGATTGTGTGATTATTAATGTTGATTCTTAATTTTTGCACCATCGTTATACAATATAATTGGTAACCATTAGCAACCATTACTTTAAACCATTTGTAGACACCTAAAATTGTCCCATCGCTTGTGCAGGATGTTAACACTAATTTTTGTCTTAACTAATTAAATAATATTAATTATTTAACTGGTTTGTGTCATTATTCTAACTAAGTTTCAAATTCATCCTTTCCCTCTAAAATCAATAATTAAATAATTTTATTTAATTATTTAATGTCTACTTCATTAATCTTCAATTCTTTTCTAATTTCATCTAACAATTCTTCTAAATATTAATTAAATGATCTTATTATTTTGTTAAAGTCCTCTAATTTTAGTTGAATAATTATTTATTTAATTAAACTAACATTCCTCATTCTTATCATCACAATTAAATGATTATTTTAGTTATTTAATTTACTAATTATCTTTTATAATTGAACAAATCAATTATTTTATTTAATTATTCCACTCCCACAATGTCAACTGAGTCTTCTTAAAATAAATAAATTATGCAATTTATTTATTCCTAATCTTGCACAATTAAATAAATTTTGAATTTATTTAATAATAATTATTCTTCTAGTTCCACCTCGTTAACTAATACTGACTTTCACTCTAACTAACCTATCTATTCTTTCATATGTCCAATCATTTTTCCTAACTAATCAATCTAATTAGTTCTCAATTCAATCAATTTAGTTCACTAGTCAATTCATCTAGACATCTAATCAGTCAATTCTATCATGCAGTCAGTTAACTCTCAATTAGTTCGAGTTATCAATTCAATAAAGTCTAGTCTAAATTAGTCTTAACTATCCTATCAATCAATCAAAACTATCTTTTGAAATCCAAGGAAAAGTTAATATAATGAAGGTGATTCTTCATAATTTAGAACCACGATTTTCAAATTCTCATGTTATCATAATTGGAGCAAATCAGAGAGCTCACAATTGCAATGAGAAGGAGAAAAGACAAAGAAGGATTTATGGTTTGATGCATGTTTATTCATTTGAATTATTTATTGTTTGCATTGAATTATGTCATTATTTCTTTAATAGGAGTAGATTGTTTTCAATAAGTTGGATCTTGTGGTTGGATCTAATCTCTATTGTTGCAGGTATACTAACTCAAATTTTTACCCCTATTACAAATGATGAACCCAACGTGAAGCACCTGCTTCTATTTTTTCGTAATTTGTTTCGCTTTGTGCAGATACAAAGGGATTATATGCATTTGAGTTTTATTCGACACGATCACATGTTTTAAAGTTGCATTTGGGTTTTATCAGTCACAATTGCTTTCTATTTTCTGATCATATCTGGTTTTTTTCTGTATTTTGTGTGCAGGTTTATTCGCCGCAATCGTGGATAATACAACACAATTGTATGCCCTGGATGCATGAATGATTTTAATTGATGCCATATTTTTCCAGTTTGTGATAACTCTTTATTGCTATTTCTATGCATGCATATTTATCCGACATAATTGATTATTATTCACCGCATGTGCATATTATTCAACACAATATTACTATTTAAATGATGCATGTGTAGGTTATAGAGCACATTCACATATGAAACAACACAAGTTCCAAAACAAAAGCATAAAAAAGTGAATTTGAACCATCCGCTTGAATACAGAAGAAGAAAGGAAGAAATTAGGCTCAATCATACTTTTGGATGCCAAGTAGCAGCTAAGGAACTTTCAAACGATATTGAGTATCAAGAAACCTTAAACGATTATCATCAAAGGGTATTAGCTTATTGTGAAAAGTAAAAGTTTGATGTTAATATAAGAAATCTTTGTGACTACGATCTTTGATTTCTAAATGTAGGGTTTTGATATTGATATCGGATTTGTAGCTTGTAGCGAGGAAACATGCTTATTTGTCTTGAAATCATTCACACTTTGGTTTCAGGCTATAAAATAAAATTTTGTTATTATGTTTGTTTTTAGATCAAATAACACTTTATTTTAGGACATAACAATTGATCTATCTGTCTTGCAGTCTTGGTGCACTTGCACACTCTGTCAGTAGAACCTTTTTTATTTTTATTAGAGAGGCATATTTGGGGATTTCATCACCCTAGAGGATGACCTCAAACCAGTAAATCCCTTCGGCCGGTATACAAATAAGTCATGGAGTAAACTCCAAAATTTCTTGCACCTGACTAAGATTAGGTAGGGGTGTTGGTGATAACTCGGATCATGCATACATGCCTAAGGAGCCGACGTGACCAATTAGAGACTTTAGTGTCTCACATCTATTATCTGATTGGACAGGCACCACAGATCTGACTAAAACCCCTAAGGTAGAGGTCACCCATTCTGAACTCTAAACATTATAATATTGCAGTGAAAGGGGAGAGACAATTCTCCCCCGATAGACACTCACTGTATGTTTCCCATGAGATTGATTCAATTGGGGAGAAATTCTCTTTGATCAAAATTTGGACAAAGGCAAAAAAAAATGGGCACACCCTTAGGTGTGACACTTCTGCTTGAACTGATGGAAATCCAAGCTATGGGCTGAAAATATTATAATGAAGTTGTGACCTTAGGCTAATAGATGATTGCTTCTATTTTTATGTGTAATATGACCATTGAAAATCTTGTGGCTTGTAAAATTCATTGAACATACATAGATCGGTAAAATTCAGAATTGTCAAACAACCATATTGTATGTGTGTTTTCTATGTTTGCACAAAATATCATCATTGACTGTCAAACTATTACATAGACAAAATGACACATCTGTCATTAAAATGTCGCATCTATTGTTTAAGCGCTGCAACTGTTATATTGAAAATCGCAATTGCATTTTTCTACATCGCATTTGCTAGATACAGAGCCGCAATTAGCTACTCTGTGTGACACTATTGGCTAACTTTTTACTAGACCAGAATATTTTATAACATGAATTTTTACTAGTCTGGAACATTACCAATCTTTGTCAAAATGACACATTGTTATCCATTCTATGCAACTGATTGTTAAAATTAGGGTTTCCAAATTAGAGATTCCAAGATCGTATCAGGGTCAATCTACAAACTTACACACTGTGTAGAAACACAATTTTCATATTTGGCATCAGAGAACATATCTTCCATTTAGGTTTTGCATTCTAGGGTTCCTTATCTTGTTGCATTATTAGGTTTTGGTCATATTTGCATGTCATCATTTTAGGGTTTACCTTGCATGACTCATAGCTTTCCTTTAGGTATTGCATATCTTAGACTTGGGCATCTTTATCTTTTAGGGCATCTTTTGAACATTAAAGAATATATCTTCTGTTGGATCTTACTATAAGTGGTTGGTAGATTCTTTGTGACCTCTCCTATCAAAAATATCCTTTTATCAAAATATTGTCTTGCCATTCCTACCTGGAGGTCACAATGTTTCTCCCTATCATTTAGTTGCTCCTAAGAAGTCATAATCTCAAAATTTGCAGGTTTTCTCTTAAAGAATTTTTGTCCATCCTTAGTTGTCATATAGTCAAGACTTGACCTTGTGTGTTCTTATTTTCTGGAGATTGTATAGGGTTTGTGGTCTTTTGTTAACTAAGTTGACTTGGTCAGAGACTTTAGTTGATGTTTAGACATTTGATTATACTATATTTGTTTGATGTGTTATGCTTTTTTTAGTCGACTTATGTTATGATGAGACATTGATTATCATGTAATGTATAATGTTTTATTTACTTTGACTTATGTAGTTATATGTCATGATTACATTGTGACTAATTGAATGCTATATGAAATGATATGAAAGTATTGATGCACTTTGGTTATGGATTATAATTTTTGGGTACTAACCTACTGATGAAAATTTGAGTGATTTGAGTTGTTGACAGGATTGAAGGCGAGAATGTGGCCCAGGTAGAGGAGGTCAGCTCTTCGGTAGTGGTTGGTTTGGATGGTCTTGCGCACACACACTTAATCATTTTTAATTCCATGTCTGATTTAAATAACTCTCTAATCATTTACAAAGCAATTTGAAATGTGTTTGAAATGATTGTTTTGTCTTTAATTATTATGTGTTAGAAAAATAAAAAGGTGTATTTTTGCTAGTAGATTTCTTAATTTGATAGAACATTATGTTATTCTATTTTTTTTAACTTATTTTCTTATAATTAAATAAAAAATATTTTATATAAATTTTATTTGAATTAAATTGCACAAGATTAATTATATGAATTTTATATTATTTTACTTGAAAGTAATTTACAATATAAATTCTATTTATTAATTAGTATTCATTAATTTAACTATAAATATAAATACTTTTATTAAAAATAAAACTCAAAAGAAATTCATCTTATTAACATTTAATGAAAAAAATAAAATGACATAATCTTTATTTGAGAATCTTCTTAAAATTTTATAAAGAAAGAAATAATGAAAAGCTCTAATACTCCTAGTTATAAGGGGAAGAAAACTTTAAAAAAATAGGAAAGTTTATTTCTTTTATTTAGAATTTTTCTACAAACATAAGTTGTCATCCACTACGTGGTTAATAATAAATAAGTTTGTTTTAAAGAGGAAAAGATAAGATAGAAGTACGGGGATTAGAATAGAAGGTTTAGTTTCATCTTTTTTAATTGCAAATTTTAGTAAGTTAAAAAAAAAATATTACGTGAGTTTGGGAGGATTAGTTTAAGTGAAACACATAAAATTGAGGAGGGGAAAACGTATACAACCTTGAATGTAGAGAAGGTGTTGAAGTATAAAAAATCAGGGAGAGAAGGATATATATATATATATATATATATATATATATTTTTGGTTGCATACTTTGCAAATATTCAAATATTTTGAAATTCTTTTTAAGATGACTGCAATTTATTGATTCCTATTAAAAAGTACGTATGAAATAGTTGGAACATATAAAAATAAATAAATAGATATTAGTCACATAAATATTAATAAGAAGAGTTATAAACAAACATGTTTGGATAATATTATGAACAAAGCTTACATTTACTTTTTTTGTAAAACTTGGGGTTTATTTTCTTCGTGGGTGGCTTAGAATAGGATTTTGGTTTAAGGAAGCTCTAAATTTAAATTTATCTCCCTCTTAAGTCCTACCTTTTAAGAAGACTTGACTTTATTTCTTATGAATCGATGTTTCCTTAGAATTGTTAAATTGTGTTTAAAAGAATATAATATAAAATGTAAAATTATTTAAATTCATGGTTATTCTAGACATAAATAAAATGTTAATTCTTAAATTATAATTTAATAACTAATAAATAAATAGGATAGGAAATGAATTATGTTTTAGAAACTTTTCTATTATGAAAATTAGTAGTTTTTTTTAATGAAAATCATATTCATATTCTTCGTTATGTTCTGTAAAGACTGAAATTTCGACACTAAAAGTCACATCAATAAAACCTGCTATTTTAGGGAGTCGGTCAACAAGTCAATGGTCGATTACATAAGTCGACAAGATATCAATAAAATCGCTATTAAATAGAAAGATCAGAAAACAATTACGACCATATCTGTCCAAAAGATAAATCATACCTCGGTACAAAGTCGAGTGAAACGTCGACCATATGTCGAGTGTCATAAAGACATCACAACAAGAAATGTCCCATCAAATACAAGTAACAATAAACTGTCATGTCAAGATAATGATTCAATAGATTTTTCGGCCAACTGTCGAGACATATAGTAAAAGATTAATAATAGCCTCAATTACAAACTTCCATCTCATAAAAAGAAAGGCAAACCTCAGAGTCGAGAAATACCACCATGACGAATACAGATGTGTGTAGCACTATAAGGTAATGTCCTTCCTAAAAAAAAAACTTCAGAAACCTATTCACAAAAGTTAGCTAGGGCGAGAATATTGTGGGAGTGTGTTTCCACCCTACCACGAAGCTGTAACACTTCCCCGGAATCTTTCCTGACATGAAAGATACCTAGCCCAGCTAGAGATAGTCTAACAAAGTAAAACTGACTAAAGTAATGGAATTGTGCAAATCATCAATGTTTACATCAAGTACTGTCAAACACATCACAATGTTCAAGTATGATTAGGCATCAAGGATTAATCAACATCCTTTACCAATAATATAAAACATTTCAACTCACGAATTCCACTCATTTAGGACAGTTAGTGATTATCTCAAGAAGTACACTATGCAGTTAATTTCCTATGTCAGAG
>MU224645.1:2893041-2935011 GCA_018584345.1 Thuja plicata
CCCCACAAGATGAGGCACGTTCTCCATTTCTAATCTCTCGCCGACTTCTCAACTCCCCACTACCTCCACTAACAAATAATCCTAAAATTATGGATCTTATCTCATCTTCAAAAATGGGTTGTGACATGTTCTAATTATTATTTTTTTGTAATATAGATGTGACAAGTAAAATTAGTACATGTGCTTGCTTAATAACGCTAGCTAGTACTCTGCAAAACGTTATTTAGTTTGCTTCAGTATGAAATCATAGTAGTGAAGTAATTGTCTTCTTTTTTTCCATTCACGTGTATTGAATTCCTATGGAAGGGTGTCGAATGTGCAAATAATAGGGAAGGGTAGGAAGATAATTTTCTTTATATATACCTACCTACCTACCAATAGAACTAGTTAAAACGCTTTGGCCAAAGCTCATTTGCATATGTTATTATATATGTTGGTTTATGTTTCATCTCCCTACCACATCAGTGTTATGTTACTACAAAGACATAGGTGTTATGTAGTTTAGATCACTGTTACACTAGATCTATCCGATCCACCAGTTTCGAGTTGCTAGGCTTCTCGAGCAAGGTCAGCGCGCTCTACATGTCAGGTTGAGCCCCCGGGGAGCTAACCACTTCGTGGTTGGGCGAAAAAGCACCTGGACCACATTCCCGTCTCGAGCACAACAAATGGAGAGGAGTCCAATGGCTAAAGGAGACAAGCTTGCACACAATAGTTTCATATTTATGTATTGATGGTTCGACCTTATGGTCTTCATAGTACTTGTGATGTACCTTATATTTGATATATTTGACAAGATGGTTGATATGTAATTGAAAATTGATGTACTATTTAGTCAGAATTAAGGTATATTTCATTTAATTATTTTAATCAAATTATATTTGACTCTTTGGCTTAATTGTTGAATTTATGTTCTTTTCAGTAATTATCTTAAGTTTCTTTTTTTGAGAGGGTCAGTCCTTACACATATAACAAGTATTGCATTGTTATTTCCCAAAATCAGAAAATCCACAAAAAAATAGATTCTTTCTTAAGTCATTACTATATTAAAATCACACCAAGTCTTGCATTGTAATTTCCCAAAATCACAAAAAAGTTAGTTTCTTTCCTAAGTCGTTACTATAGTCAAATTACACCTAGTCTTGCATTGTAATTTCCCAAAATCAAAAAATCAAAAAAATATAGTTTCCTTCTTAGGTGTTACTATAGTCAAGTGATGGGAAAATGTGAGTTGTACAAATTGCATAATAATGTTTATTATTGTATTATTTCATTTTATTATGTAAATGTTGCACTTAGATGGATGTGCAACATGTAGAGATTCCCATGACATATTCTTGATGAGTTGTATTATAACATTGTGATATTATTTGATGTAATTATTTAATATTGGAGAAATAAAGTAAATAAAGTACTCAATATTGTATGTGGGTCAATGGGGTTAGGTAGCACATGGTTTATGTAATACCACTTGGTGGTTTTGTGAGAGCTTGTTTCTACAAAAGAAACCACAAGGGTGGTTGTTGAGGTTAGACAGGTTAGCCAATGTAGCATTTGTGAAGGTTGGAAGTATGACATGAGATGTGTGGATTCATGCTTGTTCAAATGGAGTGTTTGGTTGTGGCTAGGGCTTTGAAGGCTTCCATGGTTGAATTGCAATGATGTTTTGCTGAATAATACATGGTGATGGATGCTTTTGAAAGCTGAGTTTTTTTTCCCTGATGAGGGTTTTCCCAAGATATATCTTGTGTCACATTTTGTGGGTATGTTGTCTATTCTCTTACATGTGGATTCTAAGTGTTTTTTTGCATAAGATCTATAATGGGTTATGTGAAAATATTTGTAATGTGGCTGCAAGTTTCCTAACAAGTGGTATCATAGCGGGTTGTTTTCAGTTATCCTTTGTAGGAAGGTCTCACGGTTGAGTGGGAGTCTTATGGTTAAGTGGGAGTAATGGAAGACGAGGGTAAGTTGAAGGTTGAGAAGTTTAATGGGCAGAAATTTCATTTATGAAAAATGAAGATGGAGGACTATCTCTATCAGAAGGATAAATGACAGCCATTGGGAGGAATAAGCAAGAAACTTGCAACTATGTCTTAGGTGGATTGGGATATTTTGGATAGAAAGACACTTGGGAGTATTCGTTAATGCCTGACACAATCGGTGGCATTTAATATTACAAAAGCGAAGACAATTGAAGAGTTGATGGAAACCCTAGCGAAGTTATATGTAAAGCCTTCTGCTTTGAATAAGGTATTTCTTATGAAGCATTTATTTAATATGAAAATGGTAGAAGGTGAGTCAATTGTTGATCATTTAAATGAGTTTAATATAGTTACCGGTCAATTATCTTTTGTCAATGTCAATTTTGATGAAGAAATTAGGGCTCTTTTGATTCTGTGGTCTTTTCCTGAAGGCTGGAATGACTTGGTAATGGGTGTTAGTAACTCTGTTTCTGGTTCAAATACCATAAAATTTAATGATGTTGTTAGTGTTATTCTGAGTGAGGAAATTCGTAGGAAAAGCTCAGGTGGATCCACATCAAGTAGTGTTTTGAATGCAGGAAGTAGAGGTAGATCAAAGGAGAGGAAGCAAATTCTAGAAGTCATGGAATCACAAGGAAAATCAAAGGGCAAGAGGTCTCAATCCAGAGGACCAAACAATTACTGGTACTGTGGGAAACTAGGTCTTAAGAAGAACGATTGTTGATCTCGAAAGAATAAAGGTGAGTTATTCTTTTCTCAAAATCTTTGGTTGTGAAGTATTTGCACATATAGATTCTGAAAATAGAACCAAGTTGGAAGCTAAATCAAAGAAATGTGTATTTATTGGACATGGCATTGATGAGTTATGCTATAGGCTTTGGGATTTTGAGAATCAAAAAATTGTGAGAAGCAGGGATGTCATATTCAATTAGAAAGTGTTGTACAAAGATCATTTGTGAAAACATGAGAAGAAAGAAAATGATTATGTAGTGCTAGATGATACTCCTAAAGATGATGTTCCAGTGGTTCCTCATGATCATCAAGGATCAGTAGACCTCCTGATAGATTCTCTCCCTCTTTGTATTCTATTTTATTGACTGATGCTGGTGAACAAGAATGTTATGATGAAGCTATGCAGTTGGATACCAGGGTTCAGTGGGAGCATGGAATGAAAGAAGAAATGGAATCCTTGCTAGAAAATCAGACTTGGGGATTATGCACGTTGCTTGCAGGTAAAAAGGATTTAAAAAATAAATGGGTTTATAGGTTGAAAGAGGAGGATGGAGGTAAAAAAATATTTAAATCCAAGTTAGTTGCAAAGGGATTTGCACAGATATAAGACACTATTTTTTCTAAAATCTTTTCTCCAATTGTTAAGATGACTTCTATTTGTACTCTTTAAGTATTGTGGCTGCTGAAGATTTGCATTTGGAATAACTAGATGTGAAAACTACATTTCTCCATGGTGATTTGGAGGAGGAGATATATATGGAACAACCCCAAGGATTTGAGGTCCTAGGTAAGGAGAAGTTTGTGTGCAGATTAAAGAAGAGTTCATATGGCTTGAAACAAGCACCTCGACAATGGTACTTAAAATTTGACAATTGTATGGCTGAGCATGGATTCATCAGGTATAATTCTGACCATTGTGTTTATTTTAAGAGGTTGGATAATGACAACTACATTATTTTATGTTTATATGTTGATGACATGCTTGTAGCTGGATCTAACATGGATCACATAAGAGAGTTAAAACAACAGTTAGCTAAATCATTTTCTATGAAGGATTTGGGGCCAGCAAAAAAATTCTTGGTATGAAAATTTGCAGATATAGGGAGAACAACAAATTGACTCTATCTTAGGCTGATTACATTGAAAAAAGTGTTGTAGAAATTCTCCATGGAGAATGCAAAAGTTACCAGCACGCCTTTGCCTATTCATTTGAAATTGACTAAGGAGATGTGTCCAAAGACACAAGAGGAGGAGGAAAAAATGTTCAAGGTACCCTATTCTTCAGCTGTAGGCAGTTTAATATATGTCATGATATGCACTAGACTTGATATTGTAGATGCAACATGAGTTGATAGTAGGTATTGTTAGGAATAACAGTCCACAAGCACAACTGAGAGTGGGGGTGAATCAGTTGTGAGACAGATTATTAAACTTTATAAACCAAAACTTCAATTCAAATGATAACACAATAAATGCCAACACAATAACACAATCCTTGTTGTCGAGGAAACCTTGTTAAAGGTAAAACCCCGGTGGGAATTAACACCCACAAATGATGTACTGAGAGTATAGTATCCCTGTTAAAAGATTTAGCTATGTTAGGAGCTTGTTACAACATTACAGTACATAGTCCCTATTAAAGGATAAACCATGTTAGGAGTCAAGAGTAACAGTGGGCTCACTGCCCAGACACACTTCCCAAAGAAGGCTAAAGCCACCCTCAATGATTTACAATCCAAACAAGTTTATATAAGAAATATACAATCCAGTGAACTGTCTGATAGCAACTGTCTTTGCTTGGTCAGTTCCAATGAAGTACTATAATCACAAACTCTGCTCTACATCCATCAACCAATCAAGTTTCATAGCTTCCATGCTTTTCTTCCTTTCAATTACCTTCTCATCATATCACTATCACATCTTTTCAAAAGAAAAGATCTCTCATATATACCCTATTACAATAATTGATTAGGTCGGCCAATTAAGCTTTCCCAACATACAAATAATTATTTAACTTCTTGCTAAGATACACAAGGTACCTAAAACAAATAAACATCAATTACAATACATCAGATATAATCCAAGATCCACAATCCACACTCTCAATCCATAATGCACGCTACATATCTGAAGTCGGCCCCAAATAGGTCTCCTCCAGAATACATGCCACAACTGACATCACCAACAATCTTATGACTTGTGATCAACAACAACCATTTCTCAACACATTTTATGTCATCCCTTAAGCGCGCATAACCTGAATCATCATCGTCTGTAAGATATACCTAAAACACAGAGACTTGCTCTGTCAGGCATCACTGTCACAATCCAGAAACCAGTCTTCACTAAAACATCTGTAACATCTCCAATATGCAATATTAAGCCAAGCGACCTTAGGAATAAGGTCATCACATATCCTTCTTCATATCCTCATCTTTGCTCATTCTGATTCATCCGTACAGTGTCCGTACACTTCTGTCAGTCATCATACAATAGTAATAACCAGTGTGTTCTCTCCACAGAAACATATGTTGACATCAGTGACAAAACATGAATGCCAACAACATCAGTAGTACTCAATTCTGATATCATCCAACAGGTACATGAGTCATCCTAGTGTTGAGCATTGGAATGCGGTAAAATGGATTCTCAGATACTTGAGAGGTACATCCAACAAATGTTTATGTTTTGGGGGTTCTAGTATAAATTTAAAAGGCTATGTTGACTCAGATTTGGTAGGAGACATTGATACTAGGCAGAGTACATGATATGTTTTTACTGTCAATGGGACGACAGTGAGTTGGACTCCAGGTTACAAAAGGTGGTTTCTTTATCCACCACAAAGGAAAAGTATGTAGTTGCAATAGAGGCAAACAAGGATACGATATGGTTGCAATCCTTCATGGAAGAATTGGGAAAAACACATGTTAACAATTATTTATTTACAGATAGCCAGAGTGTCATTCATCTTGCAAAGAATTTTGCCTTGCATTCAAAGAAAAAACACATACAGTAGATGTATCACTTCATTCAGTCGGTATTGGATGATGGATGATTAAGGATGGAAAAGATAAATACAGATGAAAATTCGATGGATATGTTTACAAAGGTAGTGACAAGAGAGAAGTTGAAATCCTCTTCAGCTTCGGTTGGTCTTCATGACTAAAACAATAAAAAAAAATAGCTGAGTCCAGGGTGTTTCTTTTCAGTGGGAGTTAAAGGAGTAGCGATATTGCTACAAAATCAGTCTCCAAGTGAGAGATTGTTTAGTGTGGAGCCTGATCAGTCCCCAAGTGGGAGATTGTTGGTTTGTGGTGACTGATTAGACAAGTACTGTACACTTTTTGGAATTTGTGGGGTTCGAGGCAACAACCCAATTTTTTTTGGTTAACTCACCAAGTATTTTTGGGTTGAATCGTCAACCATTTCCCTCGGTTGACTTGTCATGCATTTCCCTAGGTTGACTCATCAAGCAAGTTTTAGGGTTAGGGTTTTCTATAAGAAAAATGGTGTTAGAGTTATGGCTTTATTGAGTGAAGTAGTATTGTAGCATTTGTAGTGGTATTGAGATGCAAGGGATCACTGATTGTAATCAGTTAAAACTAATGAATAATAATATTGGATTCTTTGTTTGGTGGACGTATCCCACCAACTGATATCTCGAGCACAAAGACTCAGGCCAAAGGTAATCAAATGTATTAGTAGTTGTCAAAACCATAGTTGAAATAGTACCCACAACAAGTGCTAACCCATCCAACTATCCATACCTCTACGGTATACCAAGTGAATCCCACAATATCAACATATCCAACCTGCAACCTGCAACCACAAGCCTCAAGTGCAATACCTGCCACATACACACCAAGAAGCTCCCACTACAATGGTAATGTCAAATCTGAAATCAATCCACTCACAACATCTCATAGAAGTGAATCCATGTAGTATCAAGGAACATACACAACAATATGCAACATATAAACCAATATCCCACAAACACAAGTCTCCAACATTTTCCCAAGTTCTCCACAACCAACATCAAGTCATACTAATCAAACCTTGCATTGTCATAGTATCGTCCTTGCATTTCTAGATGTCATTTACTTAGTCAAAGAAAAAGGGAAAAATGTACCCAAATTAGGACCCTACATTCAATCCTACCAGTAATACGAGTTTTAATTTCAACGCACTAATGGACTCACAAAGACCACCTAAGAGTGGGGCTAGCTTACCTCCTCCTAGTGATGAATTTTCCTTAGAAAACATTCAAGAACACTCCACCCTAGAAGAGATAGAACATGTGTCACAAGATCATAGGGTACTTCTTATCATGAATGCCTTATTATCAGCAAATCCTAATAGATACTTCCATCTTCTTGCATAAAATGGAACCAAACTACCACCGGGTTTTGACACCTCCACCATTGTGGAGGGTAACCAAACAATCTCTATTAGGGTTACGCAATCATACTCATCCCAAGTATCTATTAGTCTACCCTCTAGTAGCACAACCCATGTTGCAACACAAGTTAAAACTTCGACAATACCATCTACGATTCAATACACAAACCTGCTCTTCAATACAACACCACCATCTTTCATCAACACCATGACAACATGTCAAAACTAAAATTGTAGCATGCCCTCTACTACATCATAGACAAATGCAAGTACCATATCACAAACTATACCAGTGACTACTATGACACCTAGCACAATAATACCACCAACCTTTAGTGCAAGTGTTATGACAAATACAATGACTCAAGGAGGACCTTCCAACCAACCCCCTAGCGGTACAAATGCCAACTTTCAAGGAAAACCTTCCAACAAACCCCCTCGCGGTACAAATGCCAACTTTCAAGGAAGACCTTCCAACCAACCCCCTAGCGGTAAATGTCAAATTTCAAGGAGGACCTTCCAACCAACCTCCTAGTGGTATGAACAACAAATTTCAAGGGCCCTCCTTAATTCAAAACCCAAGTGGACAAAATGTCAGAGAAACACCTCAATTTCATCACACAAATCTTTTTTCTCAACCCAATCTGACATTTACATACTTCACATCGTAAAGCATGTCCACTTGTGTCCCTACTTATACAAACGCCTAAAATCTGTATCCAGGAGCTCAACACACTTATGCGTATAAACAAACACCCGTGTATCAACATCAGACTCTGTTTGTCGATCCTAATCTTGGTTCCAACACCAATGTACCTCCAACGCCCACTAAGATATTAGAACAACATGAGAAAACCCTCTAACAACAACTGACCAACATGCAGACTAGTGGCTACAAGAAATCATACACTATATAGGACTTTTGTCTCTACCCCTTTGACAAGACATTGTACATGCCAACCTTTCCTCAAATTTTGAAACACCCAAATTTGACAGATATAAGGAGAAAGGTGACCTAAGAGACCATATTCAGGAATTATTTATGGCTTGTATCGAGGTATCTCACAATGACACTTATTTAATGTGCCTCTTTCCACGAAGTCTTAGTGGTCTATCCATGTAATGGTTCTCACGTCTACCATCTGGAATATGGCCATGGGTTGAATTGGCAAAAAAAATCATATAAAACTATTCCCATAACATCATCACATAAGTCACAATCATGGCTTTGTGTAATGCTAAAAAGGAAAATGGGGAACCCTTTGCATCCTTCCTACAATGATGGAGGAACATGGCTAGAAAATCACCCTTTCCTATTCCTAAGAAGGATAAGATATGGATATTCATTGAGAACTGACAGACTGACCTAATGTGTTCTTTGCACTCCCAATGTATAGACACATTTACTGAAGTTGGTTAACAAGGTCTGAAAGCTAAAAGAAGGCTCACTCTCAAGGGCCACAACAAAGGCAATAAAGACAATAATGAGACCAACCAATATAACCAATCCTTTGACAAAACTAAATATTGGTCTCGAAACAAGAATGTCACAAATGATGGTGTTATTGACGCTAATGCTATCCATTTTGCACAACTTGTCATACGTCTACAAGGAGCACCCCCTACTAACACGGTCAACACCAACAATAATATCCCTTATAATAACACTCAATCAACCAATGACTTTGTCGTCAAACGAGTCATGATAGTGTTAGAATTCTTAGGTATTGAGAGCGGGCGAATCAGTACAAACAGGTAATGAACAAATCCAACCACTAGTCTGAATAACTACAATATTAATTTCCAAACCACAAAGCATATAACCGAAGTAAGCAAATAAAAGAAAACAGTATCTAGCATCCACAAACTCATCACACATGACATATTTTTTTCGTGAAAACCCTTGGTTAGAGGGAGAAAACCACGATGAGAATGACACCCACAAGCTCACTACTGCAGTATATGAGTTTGCCTTGTTAGGAGCTACAATTACCCTTTCTAAGGGTTCAACCGATTAAGAGTGATTAGTACCTTGTTAGAAGTACACTCAGATTTGTCAAGATCTACTTCGCAAGAGGATTTCAAAACCATGTCTAAGATTTTACCTGGTTAAGGGATTTACAAATAGGAACCTGTTAGAGTTCACCCTATTAAGGGATTTGCTTGTTGCAACTGCTAGGGAACAACAAGATGAATGATCTAGATGTAGCACTGCTTGCCTGTCAGATCCAATCTGTTCTCTGCACTCTGTAATTGCTCACAACTCTGTCTCTATGATATCTTTGATCACAGCCTTAAATATCACTGATTGAAATCATAAAATCCTTATCACAACACTAACAACACCAATCATTTTCAATATGAGCAGCTCCAATTATATACACAACTTGCACCACCATCATACACACCAAAAATGTAATTCAAATACTTTTCCATGTAAGCACCACGCGCCAAAATGAAAATATCGATGTAAAACATGTTTTACCATGACCGCGTCGACCCAAAACAAGATCTGCAAGTTATATCTCCAAGGTAGTCAAACACATTTTGACTTCTCCAATGCATCGCCCTAAATCCACCTCATATGTTTGCATCAATCCCAAAAATGCCAACTCAACATTCCCATAACCTCTAATCCACATCATCATATCACCAAATATCATCGCACTTACAATACCGCTCACTGATCTAGGATCTACCAACTGTTTCTCAATAACACAAGTGTTCTTACCTGTTTCAATGTCTGTGGCATAAAAAAACTCTCTTACTAATCAACCAAATGAGTTGTGGTCGGAACCACACTGAAATCTGAACAAGTTGATGCTATACTTGTGAATGCTTCTCATGATTCCACTTCTACCAAGATTTCCACCAAAGTGTTGTCCTCACTATCTACCGATCTTTTGGACTTAGACGGTTTCTTACATTACCGATCACGAATCCTTCTTACTGATTGTGTCTTCACTTCACCAATTATATTACTTGATTGTTCTGACTTAGTTGCCACCAATGACAACCAAACAAGTAACTTGCTATGACTACACCCAAAACTCATCACAATGCAAAGAAATCTCCCCCTTTGGCATTGATGGAAAACACATGTTGTCTTCTCAAAATCGTGCAATCATGTTCTCCATACTAGATCAAAGAAAAAGAATATATACATCAACTTATGACTCCCCTTCGATATATATAGCTTAGACTAATGCTCCCCCTTTCTTCACTCACTCATCCACTTCCGATCTACCTCTCCATATACTCCCCCTATACACATTCTCCCCCTTTGACTCCAATGCCAAAGGTACAAAACTAAAATATGTACAATAATACAAATCTTACTTACAACTTGTCAAAGATCATCTTGAAATTTATCTTTGCTGATTGCAAGGATGTTTCCCATGACTTTTGCAAGTGTCCCAAAGAAATAATTTGATCAAGTAGGCTAGAAGCTAGCTCTTCCATTTTATCTAGAGTACTCATGTCTGGTAAGGCAAGTGTACCTTCTGCCTTCTTCACATTCTGCTGCATGACCTCCACTATAGGTGATAAATAGGATTGTAGCTCAATTAGGTTAAACATCTTGTTGTCTTGTTCATCTTGTATTTGCTTCACCTTGTGTAAAATTTGTTTCACCTGACCACTGTAAATAGTGGTTGAGCTTGAAATAGGATCAAGTTGACCGATTAAGCTCTCCAACTCCTTTTGAGCTTCAACTCTGTTCTGCTCCAAATCTTTGACAAAATTATAATATTTTGATACTTTGGTAAACAATTGACGTGCCTCATTCAATGTAGACTTGACTTACTTCACCAGGTTTGTCAATTTGTTCTGATCTGCAGTAATCTTTTCCATCAGCTTACCTATCATCTTCTTTTCCAAGTTCTCTTCTGCAATTTTCACAGTTGTTGTCTGCAAATCTGAGCCTTGATCACAGTATCCATCTAATCAATCATAGAATCTTCTTCATCATACTCTACCCCAGGGACTGACTTAGCGATAATATCTCTAGCTTGCCTCAAAACTCTTGCCTTCTTAGATCTCATCTTGTCTCTTTCAGCCTTTTCATCAATTGTTCTGAGTATTTCATCAGTTCTTTAGGCTTCAATTTTGTTATGTCTACCGATGTGGTAAGTGTATCTTCCTCTTCTACTTCCTCCTCTTCTTCTTCTACAACAACTAGCACCAGCTTCAACCTCTTCTTTTCACTTAACTCAATGAGACTCAATTTTCTTTTTACATTAAATTTTTCTTCAGCCTCTTTCTGACTTTCTACAACTTTTTCCTCTTCCTTCTCAGAAATCAATTCTTCTATATGCTTCATAGGAGATGGTGAGGGAGACTCCTCTTTACCTATGATTTCTTCTACCTCAACCTCAGCTCCACCGGTTTGATCTATCACTACTTCTGCTCCACCGATTTGTGATAACTCAACATTTTGTTCCTCAATGTTCTACACTTGTTTAAGGCGATCAAGACCAATATCCCCAATTATCTGATCTACTGAAAAAATAACATCTACTCGAATAGGTTCATCAGATGCTGCTTGTTCTTTCTCAGTGTGCGTTGCTACCTCCTTTATTTGAAAAATCTTCTTCCATGCCTTTATAGTCTCATTGTGTATGTTCGGTGTGTCATCAATCAGAATCCTAGCTACCCTATTTTTTTATTCTGAATTTCTTCTTGCGAGCATGTATCATTATTTTGGCATCTTTAGAACATATCTCTGGTTGCACTTGCAACAGTGCTCTCTCCATGATTTCTCTCTCCAACTGCAAGGCTATACTCCATCTAGCATCTATCAACTGATATAATTCATTGGGAATGCATGAATGTATCTCCAAAGGTGTTCTGCAAAATTTGTGAAAATGATTCACAATGACATCCTCTAACTTCTTCTTGTCTTCATCACTACCCAAGCTATATCTTCTACCAACAGTAGCTAATCTACCAGTTTCCACAATACCTTTTGCAACATCATAAATAATAGGATCCATCTTTGTCTTTCCACTCCTTTTCAGTTCTGAGGCCTCCTTGTCTGACTTTGTCCTTTCTTCCTCATCCTTTGCAGTTTCCTTTTGATCACTCTTCTCCTCTATGGACTTTCTCTTCCTCTTGTATGTCTCCTTCACAGTAGGAGTACTTTTTCCTTTCTTCCTTACTGGTTCCATATTTGATTTAACTTCTTTTTTTTGTCAGTTTGCTTTGTTTTCTCTTCACCTTTTGCATATGTATTAGGAATGTTTACAGATGGGTCTTCAGTTTCAGCTACAGCAGTACCATATGTACCTACTTCATCACTACCAAACTTTTGTTCTAGATTAGATACATTCTCCTTGATTTCCTCTCAATGACTGGTTTCTTCAGTTCCATTTTGATTTTAGCAAAGGCTTCTTCAAATGTACAAAATTTTTGTGCTTGTTTATCTAAAGGTTTTGACAATAATTCATCTGCATCTAGACTTACTAAACCATCCTCTACTTCTGATCTGAATTAAGAAATCAGATTACAATACCTGGTATGAAACCTGCGGTATTGTTGAATTCAATAAAAACAATAAAGATGAACAACATAATTGCAAGCCAAAAACTGATCCATTCTATTCGAAATTGGAGTTTATACAAACATGAAGGATCCCAAGAGTCACTAGAATCTATTGGAAATGAAATGAAGAGTCATCATAATGTTTATTACAAATAAACTTATTAAAACTACCAAAAATTTCAAAAAACTATATTAAAATTTAGGCCTACTTGGAGAAGACATAACTTTCTAGTCCTAGGTCCGATTTGCGAACTGTGTACTTCACTGGAAAGATAATCCAAAATTGTAGACCCAAAACTAGAAGGTGAAACCAAGGTTACACCTTTCCGAAGAAGGGATAGGCCCAGAAATGCCCCGAAGACCTCCAAAAATGCAGTTTACTGTTACTGAAAATATTGAAAAATTAGATTTTAGTATTTTTCCAATTCCATACTGATCATTCCTTCCCCCTTGAGAGGCAATGGGCCCCATTGCCCTAATCTTCTGCAACAGATGAGGAAATTGTTCTTCAATTTGTTCCTTAGTTAACCAATTGCCTTGATGAGGATGCTGACCAGCTTGAACCACCTGCTTCACAATAGTATACAGGTCATAACAAGGAGGACGAAGTTTAATGTTTGGTCCGTGAAGGTGCTCTTCCTGAAGATGTAACCATACCTTGTCACCAGTGTGAAAGTGATGAGGGGTTCTATGTTTATCATGCATTTCCTTATACTTCTGATTACTCTGCTCCAAAATCTGATGAACTAGGTGTCTACTGTTATCAATTAATTTTTTTGAATACCACGTGCGAGGATATTTTGAATGATACATCCATAAGATATGAATTATCATTCGATTCACCACTTCTGTCTGCCCATCTGTTTGGAGATGGAATGTTGTGGAATTTGTCACCTTTGTGTCCATTTTAGCCGATAGTGCATACCAAAATTTGCTGATGAATCTGCTATCCCGACCAGAAATAATGCTTTTTGACAAACCAAAATGAACCCAAACATGGTTAAAAAATAACTTGGCAACCTCTTCTGCATAAATCATTTTTTTGTCCATCTGATTTTGTTGATTTTCTGTTATGGTTACCTTTGCATGTGTATTAAGGACAATTGACTTTGTTTTTTCCGGGCAAACCATGAGTAGAACAAAAGCTCCAGTTCGAGCAATCAAACGTTGACATGGTTTAGCACTAATTAAAGAAGCAATTTGTGTTGGACATACCTCTGGTATCCGATACCTCTTCCCATCAAGCTTGATTGTAACACTATGTGGCCTGGATTCATCCACTCCATGCCTCTGATACATGTAAGGCTGCCCCAGCAAGACATCACATACATCCAACGATGCTACATCACATGTCACTTCATCCTTGAAAGACTTGATTGAATATGGTATACGACACTGTTGATTTATTTGAATATCTTGTCCCTCATTTACCCATCCCATGAGTATGGTTGTGGGTATCATATCACTTTCAAATTCAATCTTTTGACTGTCTCCATAGATATCAAATTCTTTTGGCTCCCACTATCAACAAGAAAATGCAGAGGCTTTCCATCAACCCACATCTGTGAATGAAAAAGTCTCTCTTCATCTTCATGATGCAGTACTTTAGCAATTGCAACTATGGCATATGGGTCTGCTTCTATGATGGAATCATTGTCCTTTTGCTTAGAAGTATCTATTGGTAATGATTCAGGTTCAGCTTCCTCTCCTCGTATTTTTGTCATCAGATTTTTAATACTTCGACAATATTTTGTATTATGGGTTGGGGACTTATGCATCTCACACCACATGCCTGTATTTGTTTGTCTTTTTTGCAGCCCACCATGTGTTATTGGGTGAGTTTGCATGAGGCTCCTTGGTCACCTGTTTTTTTGCATCTTCAACCCTTGGCTTATTGTTTGCAAAGTAGTCCCTCTTCCCTTTCTGCTTGAATTTCTCTTCAATTTTTGTAGCATATTTATAGGCAGTTGGTAATGTCTCAATATTCAAAAATTACATCTATGTCTGAATATACCTGTGAAGTCCACTACGATATTTCAGAATTCGATGCTTCTTTGAATCCTCAATACCAAGTTTTGCTGAAAGTGAATGAAATGTATTGGTGTAATCTTGCACAGATTGATCCCTCTTCTGTCTAAGCAACTGCCATTCTATATATTTATGTTCATTTACATCCTCTAGAAAGTATGCTTCTTTTATGTATTCCACAAATTCTCCCTATGTGGGCTTTGTATCAAGAGATATTTCCAAGTTGTTTCCATCAAATAATTCTCGTTCTTTATTTGCTAATTTATTTTCCCAGGCTAATTTCACATGGGTTTCAGCTTTGAGAAGAGCAAACGTTATTTTTTTTCTGCATTTGAGAAATTGTTTACAGAAAAGTACCTATCCAATTTTGATACCCAGTTATCAACAACTTCAGCATCGATTTTTCCTTCAAAATTTGGGATGTCAAAATTTACCTGCACTTTGAAAGGGGTATTTCCATGAAAGGTTGTTCTTGATTCAGAGGGTTGTTGATTCTGTAGGAGTGAAAATTGACTCATCATCTCCTCTCGTTGCTTATTTAAAGCCTCTTCCACCAACTGCTTAATTTTATTGTCTGACATCTTCGATTGTGTCCGCCTCAAAGGTGGATATTCTGACAAATCTTGTGTATCCAATCATAATCTTTGGTATGAGGACCTTGTGTAAATTGGCATAAAGGAGTGTCCCGCTCTGATACCACTGATCTGAACTAAGAAATCAGATTACAATGCCTGGTGTGAAGCCTGCGGTATTGTTGAATTCAATAAAAACAATAAAGATGAACAACCGAATTGCAAGCCAAAAACTGATCCATTCTATTCGAAATTGGAGTTTATACAAATATGAAGGATCCCAAGAGTCTCTAGAATCTCTGGAAATGAAATGAAGAGTCATCATAATGTTTATTACAAATAAACTTATTAAATCTACCAAAAATTTCAAAAAACTATATTAAAATTTAGGCCTACTTGGAGAAGACATAACTTTCTAGTCCTAGGTCCGATTTGCGAACCGTTTACTTCGCTGGAAATATAATCCAAAATTGTAGACCCAAAACTAGAAGGTGAACCCAAGGTTACACCTTTGCGGAGAAGGGATAGGCCCAGAAATGCCCCGAAGACCTCCAAAAATGCATTTTATTGAGACAGAAAATACTGAAAAAATTAGATTTTAGTATTTTCCCAATTCCATACTGATCAACTTCATACCCCATAGGTGGAAGCCTATATATTATAGGTTCAACTACTTGCACAACACATGTATCTGTGTCTACTAGAAAATAAATATCATTTTTGTACTTTTCTACTATACTAGCCGATATCCTTTCACGTTTATGCATCTTAGCTTGGAAATCTTTGAAACATCCATACATAACTTTGTTAAAGTTTTCACCTAATTCCTTTATGAATTCACCTATCTAAACAACTACTAGTTTATCCTTTGACCATGTAACTTTACCTCTACCAGGGAATAAATTTTGGTTATAGAAAAACATACATACCAGTAGGGCACCATACTTAAGTTACTGCTTCTTATCTTTCTTTATCCTCTCCATGTTCGCCATAAACTGACTCCTGATCATTTCACATAGATCATACACCGAATTATCTTTGACAATTCGATAACCAACATGGATAGCACCATCGGGCACACTGTTAACACGACTTGACTAGTATACTCTATAACCTATCACCACGGATGCGAAGCGAACTTCCTTGTCTTCAATATGATCAATTGTCATTGCTCTGTCGACTTGTCTAGATTTGGATAGCTCAGTAACCAAATGTGCTACCACCATTCTCAATGTACATTTTGCTCCTTACGCATAGAATCTTGTAACTCTGTGAATCATTGTCTTGGAAATTTTGTGTGGTTTGTCCAACCATATAAACTGATCATGAACTCTGCTTAACACATAACAAATCCAATCGGGATGGAATTCAGTGGGAATATCCACCGCATATGTTAAACCCTTCGCTTGTAGATGTTTATGCTCATCTTTCAACACACCGTCGGTGCACATATAATCATACTCTTTCTTGATTGCTTCAGCTCCCAGTTCTTTGATTTTGCAATGGATATAGGACCGAACATCGTCGATCAACATCCCTCTCGGAGGAATAGTGGATAGGGCACCTGTCATATCAATCTCGATCGCTTTGATTGAATGGATTTTGAACACGGGTCGAGGATTCTCAATGATTCTAACCATAATAGGAGTATTGATGTTCTTTGTCATTTGAATCAACTGCAACAACACACAAATCTACCAACAAACCAAACTGATAACTTGCAATACACCGGTTAGGGCTCACGAAAACTCAATAACAATCCAGCTCAAAGATCTCAACTCGAATGTAACTTTTGCACAATATAGCTCAAGATAGCTCTTGAATGCTTGAATGAAAGTAAAGGTGCAAAATGAAATCACTTTCCTCTATTTATTGATGAGAAATAGACATTGCACACTTCAACAGAAAAACAATATTGTTGCCAATGATAGGATAAGTGTCATGTCACCAGTTAAAACATATCCACCGGTTGGTACTCATCCAACAGTTATAATCGATATCAAATAGGTATACACCATGAAATCTCAGTGCAATCGACATAGAATCACTAACAACCTCAAAGTCTTTAGAAAAACCAAAATCATAGAAATTTACACCATAATGTGCATATGGATCTTACCACTCTTGAATAAAAGGGATCGGTAAATGATTTGTCTATAAGTGCTCCCCCTAAGAAAATAATAAGCTTAGTTTGAAGATGAATCCTTTGTACTAGAGGATGATGAGTTCCCTTCAGATGACTTGACCTCTTCCTATTTCTCTTCTTTCTTTACCCAAGTCTTCTTCATCTCATGTCTAACTTCATCAACATTTATAATATTCTTTCCTTTCCTATCCTATGACCGGTTAGGAGACCAGTTCCTGAATCTGCAATCTCTAGAAAGGTGACCAACCCTATGGCATTGGAAACAAGCCATACCAGTTGACCTCCAGGGTCCAACATTTTCTCTCCGAGTTCTCATTCTGCAATTTACTGCAAGGTGACCATAGTTACCACATATCGAGCATGTAACATTGAATTGTCTTTCCCTTCTAACAAGGTTCACCAGTCCGACAGGAGATCTAGGCGCATACACTCTTGACCAACAATCTCCAGCTTTGTGTCCATATTTATTGCATGTAAAACAATATCCATCAAAACTACCACCGATAGGTCTAGATCTATACTCATAAGCAATATGACCATACTTATGACAATTATAGCAATAACCATCAAAAGAATAAGGTTTATTCACCAATTTTCTCTTACACACATTTGCAATATGACCAGGCTTTCCACAGTTATAACAAGTAGGTATGTTAGGTTTCTTACCTGAATTACTTGGATCTACCTTTTTAACGTTTGTGGCTTCTTACGTTCAGATTTAGATGACTCAACAATTTCAAAAGTTCCTTGACCTGTGTAACCAAGACCAGTTGTGTCTTTGTGACTTCTTTGGCTCTTAAATTGTTCATCAAGCTTTTGCAAGCTTTCATTGTATTGCTTCATCTTTTCATTTAATTCTTTCTCAGTTTGCAATTCCTTCTTCAATTTCTCATTCTCGTCTCTAAGTCTTTCATTTTCACTCAAAATTTGTTGGTTCTCCTCAGTTGTGTCTTGAAGGTGCTCGTGCATGATAGCATTCTCTTGAGATATCCTGAAGAATTGTTCCTCCCTTTCCTTCAATGCATCCTCAACAACTTTCTTAGCATTTTCTGCAATCTTCCTTGCACCTTCAGATGTTCATTTTCCTTCCAGGTCTTCACTGGTACAGTCCAAGCTCGGAGGATCCAATAAAGGATTGTCCAAACTTGCAGCCAACAACAAGAACAACACATCGGAAACAACACAACACAAGATATATCAATATCAAATTATATTATCTCAGAATTCCAATTACATGCAACATATCGGGCTCTAAGGCCTTCCCGGTTAGGGCCAATTACATCAAAAGGTTCAATAAGATCTCGCTGGATCCAACCTTATCCATCTACCTTATAGCTAAGTGGAAGAAACCAAATCTGAACTTGTGCTCGCAAGCCACCAAGTAATCTGCAATCTCTATCTACCCACTTACAACTATCTACAACAACTTACAATCCTTCAACTTATCAACTTACTCTGATATCCTCTATCTATCTTCCCATCACCTTCTCTGTCTCTCTAATCATCAATCTAGACTCCCTTTTATACACACTTTCCACAAGTCGGCTTGTAAACAATAATTAAATGACCCAGTCGGCCATACACTCTACAATGAACAAATATTAAATGCACCAGTCCGCTGAAATTAATAACAAAATACATAGGAAAACACATCAACCCAGATTTAGGTCCACGCAAGATCCAATGCCACAAATCTGCACGCCTCAGAACTCAGCATGATCCCAATGACCTCCTCAAATCACAGATGCAATCTCCAATGTCCGCCTAATCCATAAACACAAGTCGGTGAACCCCAACAACCAGTTGGTAAACAAGCACACCGAGAGCCAGACTACTCGGTGAAAGACACAACCGAGCAAAACCCCACTGAACAAACACCACCGAGTAATATGATACCAAGAAAGACACCACCGAGCTGCACACACCGAGCAACTACCCCTGAGCAGTGTACCGAAAACAACACCACCAAGTCTAGTCATTGAGTTCAACAGTGAAGCAATACATCTTCCAACCGAGAACTACCACCAAGTGACCGTGCACCTCAGATCTCCAACCAAGTTAACTACTAAAACAAAAATCAAACACAAACATGTTTTTGGTGACACAAGATTGCCAACTACCCCAGGATGCTCCTGTATCAGACACCCCATGTGCGAAAAGATGTTCTCAGAAGCTTGACGAACATCTGTTGGGATTCAGCACATAGATCCCAAACTCGTTCTTGATATACCGGTCTTTCGAGTCCTCAACCAACACACCCTTCCGTCGGTTCTTCTTCTGCTTCCTTTTACCACTAGCACTTGCGAATTTATCTTCATATATCTGCATACTCATATCTGGACCATCCACTGCAACCATTTCAGATCTGCTACCAACGCTCAAGTTCCTCTTACCTACCTTTGTATCTTCAAAGAAATCAAAATAGACTTCTGCCCATCCTTCAGTATAGTAAAGGAATTTCTTTTACAGTCACGAATAGCCTCTCTATCATACTGCCAAGGCCTATCGAGTAAAATATGACAAGAACACATCTCCATAATGTCACATAATACTTCATCTCTATAAGTACCAATGTAAAAACTCACCATGCACTGCTCTTTCACCTGTACTGCATGACCAACTTGTAACCAACTTATCCTATAAGGACAAGGATGCCTCAACCTTTTCAAACCAAGTTTCTGAACCATGTCCTCAACAACTAGGTTGTCAGTACTTCCTCCATCAACAATTACCTTACAACGTTTACCACCAGACTTGCACACAATCCTGAACAAGTTCTTCCTCTGACAAGAATCAACTTGCTTTGAGGACAACAAAGTTCTCCTAAGCAAAAGATTCATACCCTCCACCTCAGGTTCATTTTCAACAACTTCATTCACCACAACATTTCGCTGACTACTGACCTTCTTATCTACATGGGGACATTCAAATGATCGATATCCTTCTTCTCCACAGTTGTAACAAGTACCTCTGAATACACCTCCGCCTATTTTTCTCCTCGGTTTAATAGGTTTTGGTTCATCTTCAACTCTCGGTTTATCTTTTACCGAATGCTCTTGCTTCTCCTTTCCTCGGGAATTACCAAAATGTCTTCTCTTCAACTTATCTTTTGCATTCAGCGCATACTGATAAGCATCATCTACAGAGTCAATCTTCAACATACCAATCTCATCCTGGATATTGAATTTCAACCCATTGACATACTTCGTCACCTTTTCTTTAGAAAGTTCTCTATGCCCAAACCAAATAGTCAACTTGTAGAACTCCTTGGTATAATCTTCCACAGTCATCTCCTTCAGTTTAAGATTCTGCAATTTCTTAAATAACTCAAGTTTATAGTCGGCAGGAATGAACTTAGCTTTTAGCTTTGTCACCATCAACCTCCACCGATTGATCTTCATGTCACCTTCTTCTTCTCGGTCCCTTTGCAATTCTTTCCATCATAAGGCAACATGCCCCTTCAACTTAGTCTGTGCCAACCTTACTCTAAGCGGATCTTCAATGTCTTCCAACTCAAAGTAGTCTTCTAACCCACCGATCAATTCAATCAGATCCTCGGGCTTCAATGTACCTGAGAAATTAGAAACCTCCATTCGGTAGTTTGTACTCAACCGAGCTCCAGATCTGCAACCGATTATATTTGTCTCCTCTAGATCTTTCTATCTGATCGGCTCTGTCATCTTCACTAGATCCAACAACTTCAAAGTCTTCAGCAGCTTCCTCATAACCATCATCTGTTCTCGGGCCTCTATGTAATCCAACATTTATGTTACCTTCTATGATTTCATTCTTCACTGCTGCCATCTCAGATCTAAATCTTTCTATTATCCTCGCTCCCACCTCCTCAAAAAGATTTGCAATCGTCCTAGGGTCCAATCTTCTCGGAGGCATCTCTCCAGATCTTCAAAAACCCTAAGCTCCACAAGAAACGAACCGACTTTGATACCACTTGGTGCAGTCCAAGCTCGGAGGATCCAATAAAGGACTGTCCAAACTTGCAACCAACAACAAGAACAACACAGCGGAAACAACACAACACAAGATATATCAATATCAAATTATATTATCTCAGAACTCCAATTACATGCAACATGTCAAGCTGTAAGACCTTCCCGATTAGGGCCAATTACACCAATAGATTCAATAAGATCTCGCAAGATCCAACCTTCTCCATCTACCCTATAGCTAAGTGGAAGAAACTAGATTTGAACTTGTGCTCGCAAGCCACCAAGCAATCTACAATCTTTGTCTACCCACTTATAACTATCTACAACAACTTACAATCCTTCAACTTATAAACTTACTCTGATATCCTCTATCTATCTTCCCATCACCTTCTTTGTCTCTCTAATCATCAACCTAGACTCCTTTTTATACACACTTTCCACAAGTTGGCTTGTAAACAATAATTAAATGACCCAGTCGGCCATACACTCTACAATGAACAAATATTAAATGCACCAGTTGGCTACAAATAATAACAAAATACATAGGAAAACACATCAACCCATATTAAGGTCCACACAAGATCCAATGCCACAAATCCGCACGCCTCGAAACTCAGCACGATCCCAATGACCTCAAATCACGGATGCAATCTCCAACGTCCGCCCAATCCATAAACACAAGTCGGTAAACCCCAACAACCAGTCGGTAAACAAGCACACCAAGAGCCAGACTACTCAGTGAAAGACAACCAACCAGAACTCCACTGAACAGACACCACCGAGTAATATGCTACCAAGCAAGACACCACTGAGCTGCACACACCGAGCAACTACCACTGAGCAGTGTACCCCGAGTATAATATCACCGAAAACAACACCGAGCACCACCGAGTCTAGTCACCGAGTTCAACAGTGAAGCAATACATCTTCCAACCGAGAATTGCCACCAAGTGACCGAGCACCTCAGATCTCCAAGTTAACTACTAAAACATAAATCACACCAAAACATGCTTTTGGTGACACAGGATTGCCAACTACCCTAGGATGCTCCTGCATCATTCACACATCCTGACAGACTGACTTTCAAGCTCTCTTTTCAGATTTGTCACTTCTTCTTTAAGTCCCTTGTTCTTATCCATCAGATCTACAATTGCTTCCTCAAATTCTTCAGACACACTACCTTCAAATAGTTGATCAATGTAGTCCCGACTTTCACATAACTTTTCAGTAAGTTCTCTCCTTATCACAAGTGACTTCTTCAACTTTTCCTGCAGCTCATTGATAATCTTGTTTGCATTCTCAAGTTGTGTCTCATACCTGTAACTCTTCATGATTGTGGATCTTTTCCTCAAGATGTTAGGCTTATCACCAAGAGGACCAGTGCTCTAATACCAATTTTTAGAATTCTTAGGTACTAAGAGGGGGGTGAATTAGTACAAAAAGATAATGAATAAATCCAACCACCAATCTGAATAACTACAATATTAATTTCCAAAACACAAAGATATAACCGAATTAGTAAGCAAATAAAAGAAAATAATATCAAGCACCCACAAACTCATCACACATGACACAAATATTTTTATCGTGAAAACCCTTGGTTAGAGGGGGAAAACCACAGTGGGGATGACACCCACAAGCTCACTACTGCAGTATATGAGTTTGCCCTGTTAGGAGCTACAATTACCCTTTCTGAGGGTTCACCCGGTTAGGAGTGATTAGTACATTGTTGGAAGACCAAAAAAATCTGTTAAGATCTACCTCGCAAGAGGATTTCAAAACCATGTCTAAGATTTTACTCAGTTAAGGGATTTACAAATAGGAACCTGTTAGAATTCACCCTGCTAAGGGATTTTCTTGCTGCAACTGCTAGGGAGCAACAAAATGAATGATCTGGATGTAGCACTGCTTTTCTGTTAGATCCAATCTGTTCTCTGCACTCTGTAATTGCTCACAACTCTATCTCTAACAGATCTCTGATCACAACCTTAAATAACACTGATTGAAATCACAAAACCCTTATCGCAACACTAACAACATCAATCATTTTCAATATGAGCAGCTCCAATTATATACACAACTTGCACCGCCATCATATACACCAAAAATGAAATTCAAATACTTTCCCACGTATGCACGGCGTGCCAAAATGAAAATCTCGATGTAAAAGACGTTTTACTATGATTGCATCGACCCAAAACAAGATCTACAAGTTATATCTCCAAGGTTGTCAAACAGGTTTTGACTTCTCCAATGCATCACCCTAAATACACCTCAGACGTTTGCATCGATCCCAAAAATGCCAACTCAACATTCCCAGAACCTCTATTCCACGTCATCATATCACTAAATATCATTGCACTTACAATACCGCTCACCGCTCTATGATCTTCCAACTGTTACTCAAGAACACAAGTGTTCTTACCTGTCTCAATGTTTGTGGCATAAAAAAACTCTCTTACCGATCAACCAAATGAGTTGTGGTCGGAACCACACTGAAATCTGAAAAAGTTGATGTTCACCTATGATCGCTTCTCATGATTGCACTTCTACCAATATGGCCACCAAAGTGTTGTCCTCTCTATCTACCGATTTTATAGACTTAGCCAATTTCTTACATTACCGATCACAAATCCTTCTTACTGATTGTGTCTTCACCTCACCAATTATATTACTTGACTATTCTGACTTAGTTGCCATCAATGACAACCAAACAAGTAACTCCCTATGACTACACCCAAAATTCATCACAATGCCAACAAAGAGATAATGGTTTGTCCTTAAATTTGTGCACACTGAAATTCGTAAATCAAGTGGGGTACATTGACACATATATAACACGACATCATAACTATCAAGGCCTATGACAATCTGGAACGTGCCTCTGAAGGTACCATCTCACTGCCCATCTAGCTGGGCCCAACAATACAAGACACAATATGTCATGTTGTTGATCTTGACCTCCCATACAACATCCTCCTTGGTCGCCCGTGGATCCATTCCATGAAAGTCGTTCCCTCCACATTTCACCAGTGCATCAAGTTTCCACACAATGGCACTAAAGTCACCATCCACATTGATCCCCATCCCTTCGCATATTGTTTTGCGTTGGAAGCCTCTTTTCCACATTCAAATCATTGCCCAGGAATTGACATTGACACCACTGTTGCCAGTTCCTCCATATCCCATGTCGATCCAGAAACCATTCTCGCCTCCACACTCTCTACTGTCAAGATCAACAACAAGGGTTGCAGACAATATAGCATATCAGACACATTTGTAGTCAAAGCCTTACCACTTGATCCACACACCCACGGGTGTCTATCCCATCAAGACCCAATAGAGAAAAATGAACCACAACCAAGGCAAATCGGCTCCTCTACATTCCTATCCAATGGGGTTCTAAACAATCAAGAAATGGAACCCGATATCAATAGATGGTTATACCGAGATGATCAAACCCACGATGATAAGCTCCTTGCTTATTTTAAGGATAAATATCCTAAATCTCACATACTGGCTACAGAGAAATGGAACTATCAAGGTGGTTGATTAGGCCGTGAAGAGAGTGGTATGAAGGCCCCACTGGAAGCTCCACTATGACCAAGGAACCAAGGTTTTGGATTTGGCCTAGACACGATTGGGGGCACCAATGAGAATAACTATGCCTATCGTAATACCCTGGGCGAAATCATTGAGGTCGAAGACATCCCTGAAGAGGAAGTTAAGTTATCCTACAACAATATCTTTGACGATGAAACCTTCATCGAAATTTGTTCTTCGCCAACTTTTCATAAACCTTATAGACCTTCAACTCGTTCACCCTGAACTCATAGAATGGAATCAACCAAGTATCACACATATCGACGAGTTCCAAAGCGAGGACGCGCTCCTCAGATTCATGAGAGCAACAACACAACAACGAGATTAGGAGCATGATTCAACATGTCTACAAACTGGACCCAAAGGCATATTTTGGGGAAGAGGAAGTATTTAGCCGCAAAACTCAAAATCAAAATGAAAAACAAGGCTCTCCCAGTGAAAACCCTAGTGGGGCACTATCTAAATCTAAAAAAAGTAAAAACAAAGGGCGTATGCCCTAGTGAAAAACTCTCTGAGGCGCCAAAGGATGAAGACTCTCCTCTTCCTCTCATTCACAATTACAGGCTAGAATAATTGTCTATTTTAATAGAAGAAACCAAGCCTATCAATCTAGGAACAAAAGAATGCCCGTGTATTAGATATATAGTAGCGTCATTGCCAGAAGGTGGAGAAAGTTCCCTCACAACATTACTTCAGGAGGCCACTATTAACTTTGCATGGTCCTACTCTCACATGTCAGGGTTGGACCCTAACTTAGTAGTTCATCATATTGCAGTCGACCTGAACGTCAAGACAGTCAAACAAAAGCTTCGAAAGATGCATCCCAAAGTAGCTTTATTAGTCAAAGCATAACTGAAGAATTTCCTACGAGCTAAGATTATTCACGCCATTGACTATTTAGAATGGATTTCCAACATAGTGTCAGTCTCTAAACCAACTAGAGAAATAAGAATATGTACATATTTATGGGACCTCAACAAGGCATGTCCTAAGGATGACTTCCCCCTGCCTAACATTGGTATGATAGTAGATCATACGACCAAATATGAGAGGCTATCACTCATGGACAGTTTCTCTGGCTATAATCAGATACACATCGCAAAAGAAGATCAACATAAGACAACATTCACAACCCCATGGGGTACCTTCTATTACAACATGATGCCTTTTGGTCTGAAGAATGTGGGGCCCACCTATCAGAGAGCCATGACTGTCATATTCCACGACATGATTCATAATATTCTTGAAGATTATGTTGACGATATCCTAGCTAAATAAAAAAGAAGGCTAGATCATCTTAATATTCTCGAATGTGTATTTGATCGACTCCATCACTATGGTTTGAAGCTCAATCCAAATAAATGTGTCTTCAAAGTTGCATTCGACAAACTTCTGGGATTCGTAGTATCACGAAGAGGCATAGAGATTGACCCCAAGAAGGTCAAGTCTATAATGGAGATGCCTCCCCAAGAACTCATAAGCAACTACACAGCTTACAGGGCAAGCTACAGTCCGTTCGCAGATTCATCTCCCAACTTGCTGATAAATGCCAACCGTTTACCCACCTACAGCGCAAAGACACAAGCTTCAAATGGGATCCCTGTTGCTAGAGAATTTTTCAAAAGATCAAGGAATACCTAGAAAATCTGCCCATTCTTCTACCACCTACTCTTGGAAGGCCTCTTATTTTGTACATATCAGCTACTACCACAACACTAGGGGCACTTCTTGCTCAACTCGATGACAATGGAAAGGAAAGAGTCATGTACTATATCATCCGCACACTTGTGGGCTATGAGCTTAATTATTCACCTATGGAAAAAACATGCCTCGCATTGGTTTTCGACACTCAAAAGCTCTGACACTACATGCTCAATCATACAATAAAGCTCATCTCCAAAGTGGACCCACTCAAATATCTACTCTCTCGTACTACTCTCATAGGTCGTATGGCTAAGTGGGTCATGCTTCTCAGCGAGTTTGATACACAGTATGTGGACATGAAAGCAATCAAGGGATAGGTGATCGCAGATCAATTGGCCGAGACACCACTAGTAGATACATATCCGCTAGTCATGGAATTCCCATATGAACATCTTTGTATGATTGAAGAACAACCTACCTAGAAGTTATATTTTGATGGCTCTTATACAACTCATGGATCGGGGGCAAGAATCTTGTTTGTCACTCCTCAAGGTGACTACATCCCTAAATCATTCAAGTTATGTTTCCCTTGCACAAATAACATTGCAAAATATAAAGCACTAATCTCAGGACTTAAAACAACAATTCAATAGAACATAACCGAGATAACAGTATTTGATGATTCACAACTCGTCATCAAGCAGGTCCTAGATGAATTCCAGACGAAGGACAAAAAGCTACTTCCATACAAGGATCTAGTCGACAAAATGAAGCAACATTTCCAAGTTATACAGTTCATACCTAGGATACAGAACAAAGCAACGAATGCAATGGCCACCATCAATTCACTTCTCGAGATACTGCAAGATGCAACATAATACAAATTCTTGGTTGAGAAACTCCATACACCCTATGAGAGAAATGATTATGAAATGGTGTGCGTCTTGGTTGGTCCTCAGTCCCCATGGTACCACGATATCCACGCTTATCTAAAAAATGGTATCATATCCCCCCACCTCACAAACACCCAACATCAGAACCTTATTCGTAGAGCATCTCGCTAAACACTTCTAGCCAATAATCTATATTGTCAAGGTTATCACAACGTCCTCTCTAGGTGTTTAAACTCAAATAAGGCCACCCTAACATTACATGAGGTCCACACTGGAATTTGTGATGCCCACACGAGTGGCATGGTCTTAGCCAAGTAACTTTTCAGAGCAGGATACTACTAGCCTACAATGGAGAACGATGCATGTGAATTTCTAAATAAGTGCCTACCATGTCAATAACATGCAAACCTCATTCATGCTCTAACACAAGTTTTGCATCCCATTGCACCTCCATGACCCTTCTCATGTTGGGGCTTCGACCTCGTTGGTAAGATAACTCCCCTACCCTCAGACGAACACAAATACATCACTGCTACTAAGTACTTTATAAAGTGGGTAGAAGAAACCACTCACCCTCACCACAGGAGTCCAAATTTCCAAGTTCGTCCTCTAACACATCATCTGTCATTTTGACATCCCTTCCACTATTTTCACAGATCATGGCACACCATTTGAAAATAAACACATGAAAGATCTATGCGATCAATTCCACATCCACCATCGCTTTTCCAGTCCATACTTCCCGCAAGGAAATGGCCAAGCCGAGGCAAACAATAAAACCCTTCTCAAAATCCTCAAGAGGGTTGTCAAAGATTCTAGTGATGACTGACACCTATCACACTTCATACCATACCCCGACAAGCACCACCCTATACTCCCTTGTATATAGTGCAGAAGTTGTCTTACCAAGTGAGGTTGAGTTGTCATCACTACGCGTTTCACTCAAGAACCTAATCACAAATGAGGACTACCGCGTAGCACGCCTCACACAACTGGATTTGCTCGATGAGAAGAGACAACATGTATATAATTACCTGGTTGTATATGAGAACAAACTTAAGATAAGCTATAACAAGAAAATCCACCCACGACAATTTCAAGTGGGGGATTTCGTCCTCAAAGGGAACCAAAAGGTACAAGTAGACATAGAAAAGAAAGGCAAATTAGAGGTTACTTGGTTGGGCCCCTATGTTGTCACAACTGTTTTGGCTTAGGAGTGTATCAATTATCTACACCCAAAGGGGAACCCCTGAATGATCCCATCAATATCATTCACCTCAAGAGGTTCTACGTCTGATTCATGCAATATACCCCACTTACCTAAAAAAATCATAAAAAATATAAAAAGTCCTGAAAAAAATACAAAAAATAAAAACAGTAAAGAGAAATAAGCATCCAATGGTGAAAACTTGGAAATCAAGCGCCTTGGATAAGTATATGTGGTGAAAACCTAGAAACAGGCACCATGTATAAAGCACCGTATCATTATCTATCAAAATCTCATTCCATACCAAAATCATCACACATCCATCACCCTAGTGACCCCCACAAAACAATCTCCTCACTACAAACCCATATTCTCTGGGTGTTCCAGTATTGCACACACATGTTGAGAGTTGCACTATCTATCTCAATCCCTGAGCTTCGTATCTATCAGTTGTATATTATATCTATTCCAATTCCTGAGCTTTGCACGTACCTGTTGTATATATTAGCTTCTCAATTATATCATAGTGTCAGTTGTATCATAAGGTCAATTTGGTCATAGCTCAGGGGTCCCTTGTACATATTGTCATTTCGAGTTTGTTCAATTGAGATCCTTGGCTCATCCAGCCCAGCACTTCAGCAAGTTCCTTAAGTAAGATCCTTGATCATCCTGATTGTCCTCGATACCCCTTTTGCTGTCAGTAATAAGTTTGCGAACATCCCCCCATTAACATTTCCTTGTAGGATGCATCCTTCCTCGTGTAAGGCTTAGTCAAATCAGTCATCATTCTCATCGCTCTCATTGGCAAAAGGCGTCTTGTAGATACTTATTTTGGGCTTGGATTTTTATCTTTGGTTCTTGATTCTCTTTCCAGGCTTCTCGGTTGTTTCTCCTCCTCAAAGTCACTACGATCCTTTATATCATGGTGCGCTGCGAGTGGATCATTCTGGTGCAAGGTCTTGATGTTTTTTTTTCCTACTTGTGAGTCAATTGGATATGACCCTTGTATTATGTGATTCTCCTTTCCACATAACCAATCTGTTCTCCTGCAAGTGTAAATATGATAGCAACATACAAATACTGATTTGTTGCAGAAGGGTATGGCAAAAGCACAAAAAACAAATATCTCATTTGATGAGGTTTTTATCAGTAAATTTAACAAATTCTTTTGAAGATTGAAAATACCCGTACATGTCTATTTTTGAAATATAGGACGGGGGTACTTGTTGATGCCATTTTTAAAATATGATATATTAATTTTCTAACAGTAAAAATGAAAATATTAGTATCACAAAACAAAATCACATATTATTAATTCCCAAGATTCTGAGATATCCCGGGAGTCACATCCCAGGGGTTAGAGATGCATCTCCCAGTAGCTATGCTGGAAACTAAAGAGCTGAGGGTGGAAACTGGAAAGTAAAAACATTTCCTTAAAAAGAAAAGCAATTGTTAGAAGAAAAACAATTATTAGATTTAATTTTTATAGCAATGGCTAAGGAATCCAAATGAAGCAACCAAACAGAATTTTGTAAACATATATCTGAAAATTCGTGTCTAGTCCTTATTTTCAGTTGAATGCTAATAAATTTCTGCTTGATGACCAGATTACATACAACTTTATTTTCATACAGTAATTAAAAAAACAACTTTCACACCATTTCTGACTTGAACTTATCCTTGCCTCCCAAAAAGAACTAAATTAGATATATAGGAGAGAATGAAGGTAAACATCATGAATTAATTCACAACGAAGAGGAAAGATGATTAACCACCACAACACCTGACAAGACAACTTTTTGTCTTTCCTTCACTCTAGTTTGGTATATTATCCTGCCAAAAGAAACATATCAGATTCACTGCAAATTGAACAAATAAAATTTAGTTTACAAAATCCATGGAAAGACAATTAGAAGAGATCTGCATCAATAAGTAAAATATGACATTGTCCTACACCTTATCGTATAAATTTTATTCTTGATCTTACCTTGAATCTGTTTTCCACATCTCTGTGATTAGTGTTTCTCCAGGGTAGACATGTAATATAAATCGACCTAAAACACTTTTCACTAGGGCTGGCTTCCCGTTGCAGCAACATTTAATGATGGCCCTCACTGCATATCCAAGTGAGCATAATCCATGTAGTATTGGACGAGAAAACCTGTTATATTAAATATAAAAAACATGACTCAAATAAGTAGTTATGATAATAATCTAGGTAACCCAATCTAAGAATCTAGATCCTAAAGTCTTCCCCTTCAAGAGGCAAAACGACTTCAGATCAATTTCAAACTTATGAAGCAACAACTATCAAGCGATAGTATGAGAAGTTACAGTAGAACCCGAAGTCACCTGGTGAGCATGGGTTATAAAGACACCTTGAAAGGAGTAAAATTGTAAATGAACACAGGTACAAGTTACAACTACACAAATAAAAGTATTGTCACCATGAGATGTTGGTACAAGAATGGCGATAGAAATTACACACATTGTTGGATGTGTGTTGTATACTTTGCATGTTTTATAGGTGGAGTAATTTCATTCAGTGTCTCGATTGGAAAATTCAAATAGCATTAGCATTTTTAAGAAATGTTCGAGTTCTCAATTTTTTTTTTTGCATACTAGTTTGGGTTTTTTCTATTTTCACCGTCATTTTAAAGCACTTGTGTTTATCTTTTGCACGACTCGTGCAATCTGTAAACCTACTTTTGATATGCCTGTTTTTAGCTGCATAAGCTTAAGGGTAAACTTAAAGTATGGGATTCATTATTGTATTGGAGAACAACTGAATTTTTGCAATGGTGAAGAACTTAATACGCTTTCTATTTATTCTGTAATTGTTTCAGATTGTGTACGTGCTACTTCTATTGCGCAGAATTATCAAGCTTTTCTCTCTACATACAAGAAAGCACCATGCACACATGTTTCCAAGCACATGTGAATGCAAGTGTGTACACATGCGCATGTGTCCTGTATGCACACATGCTACATGCATGTGTATGAGTGCACTATTTTGTGTGTATATGTTCATGTGTGTGATTGTCTATTGGTGTGTATTTTTGAGTGTTGATGTTTGCACCTGAATATATGTGCTTGCATATGTTAGTTTCTGCACAGATGCATGTGTATGCATATACATGTGTTTTTATGTGTGTCTTTGTATGTATATACTATGTAACTATATATATGTCTTGCCATATTTTATCTGCAGGTAGTGGTACATTCATCCTTGAATGTTTCCTACGATACTAGGGTAAATAGCTTGGAAGTTTGCACTCTGCCATAGTTTAATCTCATGAGAAAGGTATTCCTCGTACCAGAATGGAGGGTGAAGATATTTCCACTGGAATTGGTAAGATATCAAGGGGACAATTCTGTGTTTCTAGAAGTTGTATTCTTTATTCGAATGGGTCCTTGAAAATAGTGAAAAGCTAGGAGTTAGGAGAGTGGTAATAGACATCAGGTTTAATTGAGATGGAATTTGACTTTAGTCCTCCTTTGTAGGCACATTTCTTCCTTACATAGATGAAATAACAATTTGCATGCTGTGTCAATTATAACTAATTTAGGTAGTTTCAAGACTTATGAGGCTTGTAAGGATTTTAGATTCCAAGTCACTCAATCAAGTGCAACAATTAGGACTAGTGATTGCTTGGGTTCATACATATTAGTGAAGTTGACTGCAGTTTTCTTCTTGTACACACAAACGCATTTAGTTTTTCTAGTTACCCTATTTCTGAAGAAGCGTAGTTTTTTTATTTTGCCATGAAGTAACCTTCCATGTGAAATACAGATGCGTTTGAAGCAGGAAAATTAAACAAAAAGGTCAAGATTAGAAATTTATAATTTACAAAGAATTGGCCTTATATTATCAATTAGGGTTGGTTCAGGATGAATCTCGTCGCAGTATCTATCAATGTTAAAATCACAATCGCACTATAGTATAATATTAATAAATATAAATTCATCATAAATTCCCTCTAAGGTGAATTTCAGTTGCAGCAGACCAGCCACTCAGTTATTATATTGAAAATAAATAGCTTAAATTTATTGTAAAGTTGGAATACAAAAGCTATCCAAGGCTTAATATAGATTAAGCTACTAACAAGGACCAGCAATATCATAATTTGCACACTCGGGCTCGAAGAGTACTAGGCAAGCCCAAAACTTTTGACTCCGCAAATACTCGGCAACTTAGAAGACATCTCAAAAGAGAAAATGCTATGTTTTATAGCAAAAACAATGTGCGTAAACCAGGTTTCAACCAACATTTATCTGTGTAGGAACTTTTACCCATGTTTTTTGTGTCTAACAACTCATGAGTTAAACTTGTAAGAACTCATGGAGCAAAAAAAATAGAGAGCACTTTGCAACTCGGAGAGTAATCGCAAAGTTGAAAAACTATGAGCAATATGAACTACTGATATTACTTTGAAATGGAAAATACTAACCCTGCAATATTTGCAACCATGGGATCAGAATGCAAAGGGTTGTAGTCTCCAGATAGTCGATATAGTAAAGCCTGTAATAGAAGAAACAAATTTAGAAACAACTTAAGCAAAGAAATTTTTGACAAGAATATTTTTTTCTTGGTAGTTTTAAATTAACCAAGACATGGTTAAAGTTGAAGGAGAGCAGAATATGCATTATGGCCCTGAACTAACCACATTAAGCATAAAGATAAAAATATGACAAAAAAATAATGGATAGTAGACTTCATAATATATAACTTACTGAGGATAAAAAATTATTATAAAATCTATGCTAGATCACTTACAACAAAATTACCATAAATAAATATCAAACCTTCCAAGAATGGTTCCAGTAAGGATTCCAAATAAGAAAAAGTAGTTCTGCAACATTGGAAAGGACTGGAGGCATATGGTAACACAAAAACATTATAAAATCTCTGCTAGCTCACTTCACAAAAAAATTACCAATGAAAATTTTACAAATATCAAATCTTACAGGATTGATTACTGTATGGATCACAGATAAGAAAAAATAAAAGATAAATCTGCAAGATGGCGAGGGACTAGACGAAAACAATAACATGCTATGCTAGTTTACCTAACAAAAAAAATACCAATGTAATGTAAAACTACTACTCTAGATAAGTACCAAACCTTAAAGGAATCGATCCTGACTGAATTAAAATGAAGGAAAAATATAAAAATCGAGATTGGGAGGGATTGGTGACATGATGAGTAAGAATAGTATTGTAGAAAGGAAATCTGTCTCACCCCACTCAAAATGCTAAGATAAAATACAATTATTTTTCAATTTTTGACCAACCCCTAGCACCTCAGCATTAAGGTTTAGTGCAAACAATATTATATGATTTTTGGACAGATGTTCTCCTTAAAAAGACTTTCATGTTGAAGCCATGTTGATATCTGTTGGTCAGAGATTCTGGATTTTTTTTGAGTGGTAATAATGTTCACATGAATCATGTCTTATACGGCCAAAGGAACCAAATCATCGAAATTCACATTGATTGTGGAGTTCATTTACAATAAAGTATTTCCTACATTCCATAGGTACGCGTACCCAGCCCTGAAACTGGTGTCCCTTTCAACCATTTCTTTTTTGAGATGGTGCAATGGCGGAGATGTCCCCTAGCCATTCAATATTTTTAACAAAACTTTGAAACTTCCCTGAAACAGCACAGACTATTAGGAATTGTCTAAGATGTTTGGCCATCCCAGGGACAGCCAGGTATGCCTGAGAAGTCCCTCAATCACCCCAGCAATGACAGGGCATACCAGATGGAAAACGGAAATTTTGCATGTTTTTAAAAAAAAAATTGATGTATGAAAAAATACAGTTTTCTGTCCTGGACATGAGCTCTAACGGATGATAATTGTAAATACTTTGATCTCCAAGTATTTTTATTGTAACATGCCTGTAGTTAATCAATACATATGTCTTTTTGACTTTCAGTTCATTTATGCTTTACTTGAAACTAGCTATATGTCAGCTGCGAATACTTAAACTGAATCAGTATTTCCTGTTCTGATTTGCCTACAAAAAAACATTATATATGCATGGTAGGCCTTTTAAGCCATGCCTATTTTGAGTGAGCACAACCATTTTGTCATGACAATGCCATTAAAACCTAATCTAGATGTGTTTGCTTTGTGATCGTAGTTCACATGAAAATATAGGGCGAGGAGAATTTTTAGCAACATTCCTTTAAGTTGGAATGAAGTCCATAAACTGGTACACACTTTCTGTGTAGGCAGCTCATTCAAAAATATAGGTCTAGATGATATACACTGTTGTTTCAGTCTCAAATTTGATGTTATCCCTATATATCTGGTACAAATTTGAGTATCCCTATATATCTATATATTTTATACTGCCATGCCCTCAAAATGAACTTAGAAAGAACTACGATTATAAATTGAGAGATCTCTCTTCCTCTTTATACTGATGTTGACTACAGAATGAGATAGTATTCCATTGTTATTAGTTAGTATAGTAACAATGAAATGGAAAGGTTCTAACCCATAAAACCTTTAGATTTTTCAAAAAATCATCGGGGTGAAATGAAAATCTGGGGCTTAGATTTATTCATCTATCAAGATCTCAACAAGATAATTCCTATTGATCATCCATACTAGTTGTTCTCTAAGTGATCTATATCATGAATAGGATAAAAGATCAATCAAAAGGCCTATAGCGATTTATTATGCATAAGAATGAGCCAACTTGAAATTTGAGCATTATCACTATGAATTTTTTTTCCTTCTTATATTAAGGTACATGAATTATATTACATGAAAGCAGTGAAGGAGATGTGAAACAAGAAATAGTAATTTCAGAATGAACTAATTCTAGCTACAACTTACCAACCAATGGCTAATCTTTAAGCTATGAAATCTTTTTCTTCTGATATCCACTTGATTTTAGAGTTTGGTAATTTGACTGTGTTGTGACATTTTTTTGCATCACAATTTCTATTTCAGAATCATGGAATTGAAAAGGAAGATGCTTGTAGGTAGAATGGAAAAAACAAAGTAGAGATTAATGAGGTTAGTACACTGTTTGGAGCCAGGCATCGACAAAATTTCATGGATTGAAAAGATAGAAAGGGATGAGATAGTCTCATATAAGACTGTGAGTTCAGAATTGAGGCTAATGGACATGGTTTAAGCAGTCAAATTGGTGCATTTATTTCAGAAAAATTGCAAGAAGCTGTGGAATATTACCTTGGATTGCAAGATGTAATAAAGTATATACTCTTTCTCCTCAGAGTATTACTCTACCAACTACCACAATAGCAACTTATGGGATAGATTATATTGTTATTTCCATCATTCTACTACGATATGCCCCAACTTATGACAATAATGGCAATTCACTTTCCAACATTCTACTATGATATGCCCAAACTTATGACAATAATGGCAGTTCACTTTGTGCTGCATGTGAATCAGAAATTATATTTTTATTCATTTTTCCCTTTTACCATGCAACAAGTGCACTTTCTTGTTGTCCAAAACTAGATCTAGCTATTTACATTTGTCTTTGTTCCTCTTGCGAAAAAAATGAATGAACTTTTTCAAAGGTTAGAGTCTGACCCTATGCCAATTATAGACGACCTGCCTATTTTGTGACACGAAGGCTATTGAGACGGAACACCACTTCATCATGGACTGCCCGGCATACAGTGATATCAGATCTGAATACCCAGAGCTGTTAGACAACAACAAAATGAGCCATATCTTCGAAGAAAAGCAGCTCGACAAGACCGCAAACTTGATCATCAAAATACATTGAAGAAGAGAAGATCTAGTCAAAAGGCTGCATTTAGATTAGGCTTGCTGTCAACTGGTGGGTCCCATAGGCTGCTTTGGCCTCGTGGACGTTATTAAAATCCTTCATTCATTCTAAAGAAACCATGCCATTTTTATCCACTAATTTATTAACAACAAAGAGTTGAATCTTCAGATATTTCACTCCATGTTGATGCTCTAACAGTAACCCAGCCTCAACCAAATTCATGAAAAAATCATTAGATTCTTCAAATTCTGGACTAGCTCTTTCATAAGTTTTATGTTTGTTTGTGAAACTTTCCCAAAGATCAACAAAAGTGACATTCCCTTACTCTGGGATCAAGTTATCAAATGCAGACAATTTTACTAACAAGGCTTTTTATGATAATTTTATTTTTAGAAATATTTATCACAATTCCTATATTCAGCAATGAGCATTCTGTGACTTCAAACATTAAAGTTTTGCCCTGTCAATTTTTGGGTTTCAAGTAAAACAAGCTTTTGTATTCTGCTCACGACGATGCAACTTTGAGTTTACAGGAAAACTTGCAAACAAAAAAGTTTCACACTAATGCAAGATTTCAAAAGAAAACAGCAAAAATGTACAAAATTTGTATGTTCATACAAGACAATTGCAAAGGGTTTCAAAAAAATTAGTATCCATGCACTTGTGAATATCAACACTTGATAGCAGTCTCTTTTTCTTCAATCAGCCTTTGACAACAAACAATAGCCAAACAGATTTAAGAGTCAATTGTTTTTTAAAATTACTGGATCACTGTCCATCTGTACAGCTTCATCTCCACCTTCCCCCACTACTCATCAATACCACAAATTGTCTCCTGGTACAAAGAATTCTCCTTTTGACAGTAATTTCCTCTGTAACAACGATTTGATAGTGATTAGATGGAAAAATTGTATGTTCATAATAAAGAATTGTAGGGTTTAAAAAAACTCAGTAAAAAAGTACTTTGTTATGAAAATCACCCCTTGATAGCAGACTCTTTTTCTTCAATTAGCCTCTGACAGAAAACAAACAGTCCTTGGGCCTTAATAGAAGACTTCAACAGAAAATTACAACTGGCCTTTAACTAGGAAATCACAGCAAAGCAGATTTCAGAAATAATTCTTTTCTTTAAAAAGTACCAGATCAATGTCCATCCACATGATAATCGTCCATCTGTACCTTTCGCCACTACTCATCCATACCACAAATTGTCTCCTTGGACAGTGGTTGTGACAGCAGATTTATCCTTTTAAGAGCAAATTACTCTTAGGACACAATTTGATGGTGGTTAGGCAGACATCCTTCAACAGTATTCTCCTCTCCCTTCAATCTTCTTTTCTATCTGCATACACTCTCCAAGGACTTCCTTGCTCTGGATCAGTGTACCTTTCCTTAGGCGTCCTCACTTTTATACAAAATGTTGGAAGAATGAAAGTATGGAGTTTGAAAAAATTGGATGGCGTAGTCAGTGTACAATGTCAATTGTTATGTTTCGATAAGGTTGGTTATCCAACTATGTATTAATTTGTTTGTCGTTTTTGGGTAGTTAAAGTGTCGGTTGGTTGACAGTTGTGTTCTTCTTGGCAACTGCCAGGTTCTTTAAATAGGTTGAATATCGTAAAGGAAAGGGAGTATAATAGAGTCAGATGATAGATCGACTGTAATCCTTGGCCAATAATCTCTGGTCTTCTTCTCTGTAATAATCTCATGTGCGAATAAAGACAAATTTTACTCCTGTATCCGGTATGCATTGTCACCTATATTATTAATTAATGTATTTAATTTATCAGATATAGCAGTAAACAGATGCCAAACACTTCAATGACTGTGGCTTACTTTAATTATTAAATGAAGAAGTTAATGGTTGTACTTGTAACATTATAGTAAGTTACTTTTTAGACATAGCTAATATGGTGTTATTACATCATTAACATAAACAAGAAATAACTGTGTACAAGGTGTAGTCTGATATTATATATTGAAATTATAATATATCTAGTACAAATAATGGCATCTAGTTATTTCTCTTCCTTCTTACAAAGCCACAAATGAATCCTACTTGGGATTGCTGTGTGCGGTCTTCATGGACAGCAAAAGGAGTATCCTTTGGAATCACCACAGGAGTGATTTTGGGCATCAAACTCGGAGATGAGTATGAATATAGGTCTGAAGTCTTCGAGAAACCACCTGTTCCACGGAGATAAATTGTACTCCTGAAAAATGAAAAAAAGCACCAAAGAACAGATATTTATCATTTTCTTAACAGGAGCTAGAGAGTAACCTAGTCCAGAAAATTACTACAACAATTCAGTTCTAACCTGTTCCTGCAAAGCACTTCTCCTGTTTCTTTGTTAATGCTCGTACTTTCTACTTCCACAATGGTTGCTTTACCTGTAGAAACATGGACAAACTGCCCCATGAGGAATTATTCTTTTTAGTACGAAAGAAACATCACAACCACTTCTCGAACAATGGTCAAACAAGAAATTGTCTATTTTTTTAATTTAGAGAATTTTGTCACTGATGAAAGAGGATCATTTATATCTAATCCATTCCAAAATCATTAATTTCTCCTTCATGGCCATTTTTAGCAACCAAAAGTTTATTTCAAATATGCTATATTGCTATTGTAGTTTTTGTGTCTTATTGTAGCTATCGTAACCGAGCAATGCATTTTTGTACTGTTTCTTTGCCATATGGAATATTTGTGGATTTCTATAACAGCAGAAAAAATCTCTGAAGCTGATTTCACCTACATAGAGAATGTTAACATAAGACGTAAAGATTTCTGGTGTTGCACAAAGGTTTTCTGCAGCTAATTCTATCTTCTGATATGCAACATGTGTTCCAGAACAATGGAGTACATACCTTTATCATGCAGTCCTGCAATGTGTGCTCTGTTTTGGATCTGAAACAAAAATAAAATGAAGTGTACATTACTATAACAACCAATTAGCAAATGACATGTAGTTCACACATGCAACATAAACATAAATTTGTTTCCGGTCTTTTCGCATCCTGTTTATGAACATTGATAATGTGAAAGAAAAAGTCTATGGACGAATATTTTATGATTTAAATGAGGTAATGTGCCTCCTGAATTCTAACACACCCAAGCAGCTTCCTCTAATCAACTGAATACTCATTATATATAACTGCTTTTGATTTTTCTAACTCTTCCATCCATATTTTTATATGTTTGTATAAACTCCAATTCGTCGGAGCTAAGTACTCAAACTCTACATTAACAATACAAACATTTGCAGTACAAAATAAGAATAACAGTTCATTGAAGGAATGACTGCACAAGAATATAACAATTGACATTTTATTTCAGAGATAGTATCCAATTACACGAAGCAGAACAGGGAGGACCTTGTCTAAACCAGTGTCCCGACTCCCTTCACTAACGATAGAACGAATTAAAGGACCAACAATTGTTGGTTAGACCTTGACTTGACTGTTGGGTTTAACTGTTCATATCTTTTTGATAATTTACTACCTTCAGCCAACAAATAAAAAAAAAAAAGGCAGCCTCACATGTATTAAGATAATGTAAAATCATATTATCTCAATCTGTTTATTGCCAAACAACAACACTATCTATTGCAATGTAGACCTATATCTTTGATTGCTTTGTTCATTTAGGGTAGTGCTTGTACAAAATTTAGACTAAGGAACATATATTAAAATCATACAACATTCCCTGAATACAAATTGCATATATAATGTTCCTGACAGTTGCCAAATAGAACAAAACCCTTAGCAACTACATTTGACCAAATCCTAGCAACTAAACACAAGCTGCAAAGTAATTAACATAAGAAGAAATGGAGCAGTTCAAAATGAAAATGCTGGTATTACTCAAGTGCGCGATTAGGTACATAAGAAACTCATGGAAGCTGCTCAAATAGTCAAAACCTCCAAGTAGTTTGAATCATTGTAATGTCTGATTGAATATGCAAGATGATCTTATGTTCAATGGCTTTCTCTGATTGAGCAATGGAAAATATGCTACAATCTTGACTTATAATCTCTTATAGCGATTGAATTGTTATTTCTGATATAAACCTTCAATTTATGCAATGTAAAGATGTGACAGTATCGCTTCCGGCAATATGTTGCTGTTTCAAATGAAGAGTTTATAATCTTGCAACAATTACTGATATCATTTCTGATCTGATCGATTTATCCTTGTAACTATGGTGCCTTCTCTGATTTTGCTTTCAGACTTATGCAACCGGTAATGCTGAAAGGCAGATGCTCACTTGAGCAAATCCAAAAATGGATAATAAGCAGAGGTAATTTTCCAATAATGCTTGAATGAGTGATGTTGAATGCCTTCTTATAGCCTTCAATTGGCAAGGATCACAACTCTTCATAGGTGATGAGACACTTCATTTACTAACATCCTTCTTCATAACAAATCGTGCCTTTTGGTTTATTACTTAGAAACCGCTGCCACTTGTTATTAATAAGTTATGGTTCTGTGATTTGTCATTACCATTGTTTGGTCTTTATTGTGCCAGCTTATCAATGCTTAATTGACTTAAGATTATATCATATTGATTAATAGTAATAGTCACTGATGATGGATTGTCTTCATTCAGCTCTTTGATGGCTTCCACGTATATCCATGCTATGCAATAATTCCGACACCCTTTGGTAATTTGACTTGATTGCTGCCGTCAGGTATAATCGCTGTCTTCCATTAATAGATATCAATTATTAAAATCTTTGTTCCCCCCGCTTCCCATTATTGTGTAACTTCATGTTGAGCATAGTCTTATTGCCGAGGTGATTGCTGATTGACTAATTGACTCCCTTTACTGCTGAAGCTTGTCGTGACTGTTAATTAATTCTCAATTGCTATCAAACCACCATTTGTAATGATCAGTTATCTTGAAACCAATCTTTATTCGTTTGTCTCTATGCATCGGTAGTATTGGTTGGTGTTAGTTGCCAATAGGATCTACTTGGTCACGATGGTACACAACTGGAACATGCATGGAACAAAGATGAAACATAAATGGAACACGATATAACCAGCAGACATATTATACTCAGTTAACTCAGAGTGCACAACATAGATAGGTCTAATTATTTCTTTGCAGTTCTTTTCTATTTCACCCCCAAAGATAGATCTTACAATAATGTGCTGGACTCTTATATAGAGAGCCAAAGGTTGGTTCGAGGCCAACCGTTTTTCAACTAATTACTACTAACAGACATTGATTAAACATATTTTAACCAAACCCGACCATCTAACTTTATTTATTATCTATTGTATGTCTACATCATCCCCCCCCAAAACTTGTCGTCTTCCAGACGACATTACAAAATGGGAAAATACACCAATTAGTGTTTCTGCTGAGAAAGGTGAGAGTAAGAAGGCGTCCCTGTGGTGGAGTCTGAGCTGCGCAGGGTTGTCAGTTCCTTCTGTGTAGCCAGTTGCTTCTCCCTGGTTGCTTTGAGAAGTCGTAGCG
>MU224645.1:2969518-2981827 GCA_018584345.1 Thuja plicata
TATATTTGTATAAATACCTTCTAGGATGTTTGAGATAGGTTTCAGCTTCATAGGAGTTAAGGTGCAGATTCTAGATTTTGGGGGTTTTTGAAATATTTCAGGACTTAGCCAAATTTCAGGATTCAACACGCCTTCAGCAAAGCTATCTCCCACAATCTATTTCGACTTTCTAAGATCAAATTGAAGCTGGAACAAGGATTCTCAGAGGGTTTACACTTGCTTCATCACGAATCCTTTGGTTTTATCCCATATTCCTAAAAGGTTTAGCACAACTCTTGCCCATGCTCCAGATAGACTTGACTTCTCAGCAGGCCAAAATTGCCCAAAACCAACTCTCAAACTTCACTCGCTGAACCAAGGGGCTTGAAAAATGTCGCCAACAAAGACTACCTAAGACCACTACTCCTACTACCTGCAAAAGAGGGGGTCCCCATTTACAATGGAGCGATGGTGTGAAAACGTCACAACGGGTCGTAGCCGACTTGGTGAAGTAACGTGTTGCAATTCGTGGCGTGGATTTGGTAAAGTTGTTGCATGTTCGTGGATGATGTTTTGAGTCCTATCTAAGTCCTAGCCGATTTAATTTGGATCGCATTGTTGTTTGAGATTATTATTCATATCATTTATTTGTATTGGTCCTAGCCGACCTTCTTGTTGATTATTCATAGTAATATGTATAAATGGGCAATCATTTGTGATTGCGAAGTGTTTGGTAGAAAGAGCAAAGAGAGATGTATGTATTCTGCAACTAAGGCAAAAATTGTACTTCATTGGAACTGTATTGGCATAAGAGATGTTGTAAGTCAGTTCGTTTGTATCGGACAGTTTGTCCACCCTTTGTAACTGTTATCAGTGATTGATCGGTGAACCCGATTGAGGGCCAGATCATTGTATTGTGAGCAGTGTGCTCTAGGTAGTGGGCCTGTGGATGCAAGCGCATTCCTTTGTTCTTATTTGCTCTTAATCGGGCAATACTTTTAGAAGAGTACATCTATCTTGTGGGTTTGATTCCCAATGGGGTTTTTCCTTATCTGGTGTTGTGGATTGTGTATTGTGGATCTTGCATTATTGTTTATCTTTCAGGTCTGTAAGTTGTTTAATTGATTAAAGTTAATAATTGTGAGTACAATTTATTCAGCCCCCCTCTCAGTTGTGCTTGTCTTCTTTGGGCCTAACAATTGGTATCAGAGCTAAGTCCTCTGGAAGAGCTTAATTGCTTGAAGGAGATCTGATATGGCAAGCATAAGGAAAGAAAGCCCTAAGTCTGATGGATCTAACTACCTGATATGGAAGGATCGGATGACTACTTATCTAATATGCATGGGAGATGAATACTGGGAGATTACAGAGAAGCCTTATACTATTCTTAATAATATAATTCAGGCTACTCCTGATGTAAAGAAGAACTTCAAGGAAAATATGTTAGCAAGGGAAGCTTTGATCAGTGCCTTTTCAGATATAGAGTATTCTCACATCTATGAACTGAGGGCGGTGCATGAGGTATGGACTAAACTAGAAATTATTTATAAAGGTGACAAGTATGTAAAGCAAGCTAAGTTGCAGGGACTTAAAGCAAAGTATGAGGATATGAAGATGAGTGAATGCGAAACTATCTCATCCTATATTCAAAGGGTGAATGATCTGGTTAGTTCAATCAGATGTGTTGGTGGTACCTTGGGAGATGATGGTCATATACAAAATTCTAAGATCATTGCATGCGTGTTACAGTGAGAAAGTTCCAGCTATTGAAGAAGTTATGATTGTGAAAGACATTAAAAGAGAAGCCCTGATGGGTAGACTATGTGCTTATGAGATGACCTCTCTTGCTAAGGAACTTCCGAAGGTTAAAACTGCATTCAAAGCCAATGTGACTAAGCATGATCAGGGAGAGAGTTCTTATAAGACTGAAAAGTTCAACTATTATGCTAAGCAATGGGAAGAGATCATGGAAGAAGGAAGATCGACGAACTTGAAGCCTTGATTGCAAGACGACTTCTATGGGCTCTGGTAAGTATGAAGGAAAAATTGCCTTTGAAATGTTTTTCTTGTAACCAAATTGGTCATATTGCATCTAGATGTCCAAATAAAGATTCTAAGGACATTAGGGTCAGATCTAAGAAATATCATCCTAAGGGTCATAAAAGTTTTTATGTTGCTGAAGGTGTGACTCATGATGAGTATGTTGCTAGTGAGGAAGAGAAAGCATTGGTTTCACATGTTGTTAAAAGAGATGAATGGGTCATTGCTGTTAGCCGTAGAGTTTACTTTATGCTATGTAGGTGTTAGTTATATTATGTGTGTTCCGACGGTACTTAGTTACTACCGGACAGCGGTTGGGAATGGCTGGTGACGTTTGGTCACACCCCTTCGGGATTTATATAAGCGATGTACTTTCTCTTCGGAGATAGGCTGATAGGGACTATTGTAAATGTATTAAGTTACGAATGATTAAATAAAGACTGATATTTTCTGATCTATCTTATGTATTTGTATTTCCGTACAAATGTCTATGCACCAGTAAACTAGGTTACCCTAGAGGGTAAACATTTGGCGCCGCTGCCTAGACGTACTCAGGAAGGAAAAATAAAATAAATTGATGTGTTGATTATTGCCCTGTGGAGAAGTGAGCAAAGAATTATTGCCCAATCAATTGAACAAAAATAGAAAGAAGGAACTCGAGGAGGAACAAGCCGATAGAAAAGACGTACTCGCACAACAGCAAGCCGAGCGAAGGGAGAGATATAGAAGACGCGCCGAAAGACTACCGAAGGGAGTAAGTGAAGGCGAGGGTCTAGAGGTATCTGACCGGGGAGGCTGGGAGAAGTGACGAGGACTGCCTAGAGGAAACAAGGAGCTTGTTCGGGTCCTTAACCTTAACCCCACAGACAGAAGCAAGATAAGTCCGAAGGAAGAAAAAAGAGGAAGCCGCACGGAGGGAGGCTCAGGATACCGTTGTCGCCGCAGTATCGAAGTGACCAAGGGGCACGGGTATCACAGTAGCCCACCAGGCTTGGACAATTCCAGTAGTTCGGGGACATCAAGTGGTATGGTACCAAACAATTCTGGGGTACCCACGCCGACAGTACCATCCCAGCCTATAACACAACCGGTGCTGCAAACACAGTCAGCGCCTAGAAAAGTAAACATGGCGACCAACAAGGAGAAGTTGCCAAAATTCCACGGAGATGGAAAGGAAGATCCAGTACGACATTGTCGTATGTGTGAGACAATCTGTTCTGCGAATGGAGTCGCCGACCAGGTAGAATGGGTGAAACAGTTTCCCTTCACACTCAGAGGGGTAGCCATCGATTGGTGCTCCGATGTAGACAAAACAACGGTGACCAGTTGGGACAAACTCAAGAAAGAATTCCAGAAGGAGTTTCGACTCCTGAGGGATGACAATGAAATTGTTTCCGAGATATATGGTACCAAACAAGGCAAGAAGGAGATTGTGCGGGCCTATAGCCGCCGATTGAAGGAGTTAGTCGGAAAAATGGAGAGCTAGCCAGTGGATGGCCTAAAGAAAAGATGGTTCACGGAGGGCCTAAAATCGAACCTACGGAGGAAAATAAAGATAGTGCCCCCCACCTCCTACGAAGATGCCTATAACCGGGCGATGGACTTGGAGAGCAAACAGAAGCCCTCCAAGAAGAAAAGAAGCAAGTCTTCCTCCGGCGAAGATGACATCGCAGACGATGACAGTAGCAGTCATGGCGAGTCGAAGAAAAAAGTCATGGCACTCCAAAAGGACATGGAGAGAATGATGGAGTTCAAGACCATGAAAGGGGCTGCCAGCAAGGGGGGAGATGAAACGTGGTGCACGGACTGCAAGGAGAGTGGCCATACGAAGGGGTCGTGTCCCAAAAATGCATTTTGTGATATTTGCTAGATCATGGGCCATTCCACCAAGGAATGCCCATACAACATGAAAGTGAGGAATCAAAAAGTGCGATTTAACCAAGAGCAACCATCTACATCGGGCGGGTACGGAGGCAACCAACGCGGCGGCGGAAGGGGTAGTAACAACAACACCAACACAAGGAGTCGAATACAATATGACTCCAAGGGTCGGCCGGTGATCCAGCGTCGAGCTTGCAATCAATGGGGCCACTTTGCAAAGGATTGCAACAAGGGCGACACCCCGCAGAAGCTATGTCGTTGGTGTGGTCCTGGCAACCACGAGGATGCCAACTGCCCGAAATCTGGCATTAATTGGCTAGACATAGATGGAAGCACGAATACGGTACTGACCATCACCTGAGGGCAAGCAAAGCAAACCACATATCCAGACCCTCGAACAAAAAAACAACGGGCACGGGAGGCTAAGGAAGAAATAGAGAAGGCGATGAAGGCACAAAAAGAAACATGGGAGATGGCCGCCACCTTGAACCGAAGGGAGGCAGAACAAAACATTCTGAGACAACTGTTACATTTAGAGGTACCGGTGAAACTCCAAGACCTCCTTCACACCATGCCTCACTTGGGAACGACACTGTTGGGGAACTTGGCCACGCAGTCAAATACCACACGTACGGACATCCCTGGAGGGTCTGGAATTGACCCGATGATACTTGCTGTAAACAACGGGAGGTACCCGGCAGTCGTCGAGATGGGTATCCTTGGCACCACTCTCACAGACACCATTGTAGATGGTGGGTCCGGAGTAAATGTACTTCCGGAGGAGACATGGAAAAAGTTGGGGAAAGCCATGCTATGGCCTCCAACCTTCAACTTGTTGGGAGCGGACCAACACGGCATCAAACCCATCGGAACCCTCATGGCTCAACGCGTGATGATTGGGACACAACCCTTCGTACTCGACTTTGTAGTGATTCCACTAAAGAAAAAGGGGTACGAGGCTATTTTGGGACGAGGGTGGCTCACCTCGGCGAAGGTGAACCACAACTAGAAGCGGAACACACTCACCATGGATAAAGCCGGGAGGAAGTACGTCATTGACCTCCGCAGGCAAATGGTGAGCGAGGAGTTAGCATCTTCGGATTTAGAATCCGAAGGAGAGCAATTGGGAGAAGACGGAGGGCAAAGAAGAATGGAGCCCAATGATGAAGGGGTTTTGGAGTTGGAAGAATGTTCTGGGGATGATGGAGATTCAATGAATGGTCTCTTTCATTGGCAGATGGAAGATTACGAGTTCTTCCCACCATCTTGTAACATGCTAAGCATTAGAGAGGAGGAAGCCACCCCCGCACACCAATTTACGGAGGACGAACCCATCAAATACCAAGAGGTAAAATCAAAGGGGAAAAACCTCGGTGACGACGTTCGTGTTGGCGACAGTTGGAACCTCGTGGCCGCAGCCTTCAAATTCATTATTCTCCTTATGTACGGGCTAGCGATGGTGGTCCCTATAGAATTTAAGGTTTCTAGTCTTTGGATTGCCAGCGAAAACAAACCAAAGGACAAAGTTTGGGAAGTCGGCTACGACGGGGCCATCTAGCTGTGGACTCTTGACGGACGGGAGATACATGAGGCCATTAGCAGTTCCAAATTGAAACCTCACCTGGAGGAGATGGACAAAGCACCCGAAAGGATGGACAGAGCCCCCGAGGGGATGGAAGGGGACCCGAGAAACCAGAGAGGCCGGAGGGACGACCGGAGAGACACCCGGAAGGTAATTAGATTAGGCAATTGATCAAAAAAAAATTTAAAAAAAATGTGCGTATGGTACCGTACGGAAACAGCCAACCCCGCCATACGACAGATGACCGTACGGACCCACAAGAGGAAAAGCAAACAGAAAACGTGGCCATACGACATGTAGACGCGACACACAGCTGTACGGACCCGCGAGACCCACACAGGATAAAAGAGTAAGAAAAGTGTTCGTACGGCCTGAGACCATACGGACCCGTACGGTAACACAAAACAAAACATAACAGGGTCGTACGACAGTCTACTATACGGGCCCACGGGAGCAAACGAAATTTAAAAAAAAAAAAAAAAACGACAAATAAAGAACAGTGCACAGGGAGTAAGCATATGGTACCAAAGGGAAGGACATAACCAGGTAGTGAAGAAAACATAGTTATTGGCCATTTACACAAGCATTGAAGCAGTTGGCAGAAAAAGTATGGCATCAGACGAAAATCACAAAAACGGTGTGCGCCATGCGCTACCTCAGGACCCCGCGGGGGCGCTGCCCCTCGACCCCGCTGGGGGCATTACCCCCAGACCCCCATTTTATTTTGAGGCACACTACAACCTAGAGTTTGGGGTACCAGCACCGTCAGGGTAAGCGTTGGGTTTGTTCCACTCGGCGAGAAAGAAGTTTGAAGCTAAGCGTTGGAGGGGAATCCATAAGCCGCCGACGGAGATGGATTTGGAGGTTGTGAACACAGCTTTGAACAGTTGAGACCCAGAGATGCTGCAGGCATGGATTGTCCGTGCGCAAGTGGTGGCGAGAGAGGTAGCAGGGTACTACGCTTTGAGGAGTATGTCTTGGCTGGACATGAGGCTACCGTGGTGGAGGCACAGAGAGCTCGGGAGGAGCTGACCACCAGGTAGGAGGCAGTAGAGCGAGACTTGGCTCAGTGTACCCAGTAGTTGGGTGTGGAGAAGGCAGCATGGCTATTGAGGAAAGATTGGCTACGGAGACAGTATCATTTGAGCAGCAGATTTGCAGCACTTGGTAGAGGCTGAGACTGAGCAGCATGTTTTGGTTCTTGTACGTCGTGGTTCATCATTCCTATCTTGTTTTGTCCCAGACATTTTGTTGTCGTCCGGAGACGACTTTTCTTTAGGGGGGATGATGTTAGCCGTAGAGTTTACTTTATGTTGTGTAGGTGTTAGTTATATTGTGTGTTTCAACGGTACTTAGTTACTACCGGACAGCAGTTGGGAATGGCTGGTGACATTTGGCCACACCCCTTCGGGATTTATATAAGCGATGTACTTTCTCTTCGGAGATAGGCTGATAGGGACTATTGTAAATGTATTAAGTTACGGATGATTAATAAAGATCGATATTTTCTGATTTATCTTATGTATTTGTATTTCCGTACAAACGTCTATGCACCAGTAAACTAGGTTACCCCAGTGGGTAAACAATTGCTAGTGGATGTTCACATCATATGACTGGTCATAAAAATAAGTTTGTGAAGCTTGAAGACTATGATGTGGTGTTGTTAGGTTCGGTAACAACATGTCTTGCTTGATAAAAGGGAAAGGATCTATTACTCTTGATGGTAAGAACAATACTGATGAGGTCCTATATGTTGAAGGATTAGGACATAACTTGTTGAGTGTTGGACAACTACTGGATAAGGGTTACAAATTGGAGTTCATGGAAGGAGTATGCAAGATCATTGGAAGCACAGGAAAGCTTATTGCATCAGGTACACAAACGGTTGGTAATCTATTTCATTTGAAAACTGTTGAGAATAAATGTTTGATTGATGAGGTAGATGACAGTTGGTTGTGGCATAGAAGATTTTGTCATTTAAACTTTGATAATATGGTTGTTCCCTCAATGGGTTGTTCCACTAGCAAATGGAGGACTATGAAGTCTTCAACCCGGAATGCAATATGTTGGTGCGAAGAGTGACACCTTCCCTCCTGAGTACGGTGAGTACAAAGAGGGTGTGGTGGGGTGGATGACACACCGACCCATCGGTTCAAAAGGGATAAGGCAGTCAAGTACGAGGAACCGAACATACAAAAGGTAAACCTAGGAGAGGAAGATAATCCGAAGGTGATCTTGGTCAGGGACGATTGGGACCCCGTAGTCAAGACAACTGCCTTTTGAATATTCATGGAGTATAAAGATGTTTTTGCCTGGACATACAAAGATTCAAAGGGAATAGCACTAGAACTGTGTGTACACCGGATTCCCCTCGTACTGGGTGCATAGCCAGTACGAAAAAGGTCGTACCAGATGAATAAAAAGTATGTCGCCAATGTGCAGGAGGAAATTAAAAAATGCTAGAGGCAGGCATCATTTTCAAAGTGCAGACAAGTGAGTGGGATCCACCCATTGTCATTTCCCTGAAGAAAGAAGCAAACCAGAATCGGATCAACGTGGATTTCAGATGCCTTAACGCGGTCACCATTAAGGACCCCTTCCCGATTTCATTCACTAATAGCATACTAGAGGAGGTAGCGGGGCATGAAATGTACTCATTAATTGATGGGCTCAGGGTACAATCAAATCAGCATTGCTGAGGAGTACAAATTGAAAACCATGTTCGTGGTCGAAGATGGAGTGTACGAATACAACCGGATGTCGTTTGGGTTGTGCAACGCCCCCACCACTTTCCAAAGAATAATATTACACATGTTTGACAAAATGTCAATAGGCAACTTCAAAGCCTTCCTAGACGATTGGTCTATCTATAATGGGAAGGAGACCCACCTCACCACACTGAAAGAATGTATGGAAAGGTGTCGGAGAGCACGGTTGGCACGCAACCCGAAGTGTCGGTTCATGGTGACACACGGTAAATTACTCGGCCATATAGTGTGCAAGGAGGGATTGAAGACGGACACGGACAAGGTAGGGGTCATCATCCAAATGGAGAGTTTGAAGGATGTAACAAGGGTCAAATCATTCCTCAGAGACGTAGGCTACTACCCAAGATTCATAATAAGGTTTGCACAGATTTTGTGTCCATTGGACAAACTGACAAGGGTGAACTCTATGGGGGCCGGAGCAACAAAAGGCATTTGTAGAATTTAAGTCTAGATTGGTGAGCGTGCCCATCCTGGCATATCCCAGCTAGGATAAAGAATTTCACGTACATGTAGATGCCTCAAACTACACCATTGGAGCCACCCTAGCACCAGCAGGCTCTGCAATCTGGATCACCCCATTTTTTCCCCAGCCGCATACTCTCGAGAGCCGAACGGAACTACAATACGATGGAGAGGGAGGCACTCGGGATGGTGTACTCCATTTAGAAGTTTCGGTACTACCTACTAGCAACACCATTCGCTTTCTACGTGGACCATCAAGCATTGACGTATTTGGTCAATAAGTCGATCATCCAAGGGAGAGTGAGTAGGTGGTTGCTGTTGTTGCAAAAATTCACATTCAACATTGTGGTACGACCTGGGAAGAGCCATGTAATAGCAGATCAACTCTCGCGAATCAAATCGGGAGAGCTTGCAGAGGGAGTGAATGAAGACTCTCTGACACTCATCTATTTCAGATTGCAGCATTATCGTCTTGGTATGAAAGTATTGGCGAGTATTTGTCCACGTCCACATTTTCACAGGACATGCCACCAAGTGAGCGAAGGAAATTGGCTCTGAAAAGTAAGACATTCCAGCTCATTAACAGGTTACTGTACAAGATGGGGCCAAATCAAGTTCTCTAAAGGTTTGTAATGCAGGAGAAAACTTTTGGGGCGCTAAGGAGTCACATAAGGGGTTAGCTAGAGGCTACATGGGCCCCAATGCTACTGCACAGAAAGTGCTACTGGTGAGACTATGGTGGTTGAACCTACACACGGACGCCTGGGAATGAGTACTCAAATGCGATACGTGGCAAAGGGCAAGCAAGCCATTGAAGAGGGACTTCATGCCCTTGTTCCCATCGCAGTCACACAAACTATTCGAAAGGTGGGGCCTCAACTTCGTCAGACCATTGAAGGTGAGTAACATGCATTGATACCAATACATCGCGTTGGCCACCGAGTATCTTACAAAGTGGGTCGAGGCGAGGGCACTCCCGAACAATACAACAATCAGCACGACAAGGTTACTATATGAACAAATTGTAACCCGATTCGGCATACCCATTCAAATTACAAGTGATAGAGGGGTACACTTTCTTAACCAAGTCATTCGGACGATGACTACAGAATTCAGAATATTTCGTAACATGTGAAGTCTGTACTACCCTCAGGCTAATGGGCAGTCGAATCAACAAAGAAGGTACTAGTGTCGATTTTGTACAAGTCATGTAGAGTGGAGCACAAACATTGGAAAGAAAGGCTTACCATTGTACTATGGGCATACCGTACCACGTACAAGGTGACGATGGGAGACACACCCTTCCAGTTAATGTACAAGCAAGAAGTTGTGGTGCTGACAGAGTACATTGTACTGAGCCTCTGAATTGTAAAAGAAAATCGACTCGAGGACACAGAAAGTTTGAAGGAAAGGTTGTCTAATATCACGAAGTTGGATAAGCGACACATGACAGCACAATGGGCGATGGAGGTGGCCCAACGGAGATGGAAGTTCTCACACGACAAACATCTCTGACGAATGAACTTTTGGCAAGGGCGATCGGTACTCAAGTATAACGGTTGTAACGAACTCCGACCTAGGAAGTTCAAAGTCCATTGGCTTGGGCCTTATAAAGTGAGGGAAGTGGGTAATAATGAAGCCTTTAAACCCACCACCCTGGATGATAGACCAATCAAGGAGCTAGTGAACGGATCGAAGTTAAAAATCTATCAAGAGAGGAAGGTACCGACTGTAGGAATCAATATGTTGGGATATCCAACCCGTGGAGATTGGACAATCGGACGGAGTTGAGAGACTGAAGATGGCATCATATACACCAGAATTGGAAACCATGTACACCAGAATTGAAAACCATATACACCAGAATTGGACTGGGCCAAACCCATGATGGCATCAAAGGAGCAACTGGCAAGAAAGCATGTAGAAGGTATTGTCGTTCCCAGGGTACATAAACATCTCACGAATGCATTGTTTGGTACACTGGCATTATGGGTACGAATTAACGACTATTGGAAGTGGAAGGCACCCTATGAAGGGAGATGTGAAAGCTATGTGGCATATGACATTGATGAGGAAGCGAAAAAGAAATGCAATCTGTAGCAAGCATTAAGGAGATTTGAAAGGACTTGGAGGAGTATGGTGCCACTATCAGACCATGCCTAAAAATGGTCGTAAAAGTTAATGACCTATCTGTACATAAAGGAAAGATGGTTAGGAGGGTGTAAGGGATTGTCCACCTTTCCTTAATGCACAATTCGGAAGGAAGATGCCCCACTAGGCTCAAACTTAGTTTCAAGTGCTAAGTGGGACAATGGGTTCTTTCCTTCACTAATTATGATTAAGAATGAAATGGATTTAGACAAAATGACCTAATGATGCAAGACAAAAGACTAAATAAGCATTTATGAAAATGACAGACTGATGGAAAATAGACAAAAAATTGCAGTGACTTGAAAGAGGAACTTGGAAGCTGTACTGCCCTGAGATCTGAACCTAAAGGTGATTTGCCAGGTACTAAACACCTTAGGCGTTTTGTTCCTAGGAACAAGAAGCCTGAAGCGATTTGTTCCTAGGGATTTTGCCCAAAACTTTGACAGTTAATCCCGCATATCCCAAACTTTCTAGATTTTGTCCCAACAGCTGCACCACTCGTTCCTACTTCCTGCACACAGAAAAATGGGGAAAAGGTTGTGGAAAGGGGTTTGCCTTGGTCAAACCCATGTTTAGGAATCAACCTTGAAAATGAAATGAAATTGCATAAAAGGAAAGGAAATACAAAGGTAAATATTAGATCTACCTTGCCAATACCTTCATGAACAGATATTGAGATCGCACGTATTCATGAAGATGTTTGAATGTGTTAGCCCAAAAATTGAATTTTTTTGGTCCCCTTCCTTAAAATTTGAACTCGAAGCTAAAACCTTTCATTTGGTTTAATCCTTTTATTGTCGGTCTTTTTGATCCTATTGGGTACCCAATCAAGTCGACTTACTAAGTGTCCTACCTAGCTTTCATCCAACCGAAGTTTAGAAAATTCCTGACTTTACCAGCTACGTTAACTCTTTACTGTTGGATGGTGGGGTGGATTCCCGAACTGCCTAACCTTCATAACAGTTCGGAGAACCAAACCAACCCTTGACAACCGACAATACAACACTTGTCGCATTAACTCCCAGACAATCGGTAAGTCAGGGTAATGATCAAACATGAGCTTTGTCGATCGAAGAATGAATTCTCACCACCCACCGACTCTTCGACTATACTGTGTGGCACATCTTTCAAGGCATAATCTTTTCAAATCCTGGGAAAGTAATGCTCATAAATGTAAGGTGTAATGAAGTAAATTTACTGAGGTGGCAGCACAGTTTTTACAAAGAAAAGGCTATTATTATCTACCGCGGAAATTAAATAAGCTTAAAGTCTGACTACAAAGAAAGGCGGTGGCATTTTTTTGAGCTCAATCTTCTCCATTGTTTACCGTCACGGGTAACTTAATAATGCATAGACATAGTACAGGAAATACAATAAACATAGAATATATCATAGAATAATAAATACTTTCATTAATCATTCCAGACTGGCAAGTACATTTACATC
>MU224645.1:2991374-3005434 GCA_018584345.1 Thuja plicata
TCTCCAAGAGCAAATATGACTAACTGATCTGCAAAATGACTCTCTCCACATCGCCACCAGTCTACGAGAGCCCATGATAGACTGATCCGGCACGCCAAACGATGTCAGCCAAAATGGGGACATGACACACTAGTGAGAGTTGCTCAAGAAAAACAGTTGATAGCAAAGCAGGACATGCAACTACTTCGACAACAGCTTCCCAGGCCGACATCCTCGACTACTCTAGGGGCATCCTCTCACCCTCCCTCCTAGTGGTTGTTATTGTTATACTGCATCAGCCTGTTTTTGCTTTGTCATCTAGAAGACGACTACCTTTTTTTTTTGGGGGGGGGGGGCTGATGTTGGCAGTAGTTTCACCAATTATAATAAATTATGTTTTGTTATGTATAAGGCAATGTGATAAATAAGTTCTTGGGTAGTTGTAGGGTAGTTGTAGGGAACCAACAGTTGGCACCCTTAACCAACCATTGGGTGCTTTATAATGTGAGTTAGTACCGAGAACAAACTAGCATTATATAGACATTACATGGAATGAAAAGATGTCTCTTTGTCAATCTACTATGTTATGTGTTCTATCTAAATTACTATGTTCTTTGTATTCTGTTTATATTTCTGTTTGCTCTAAGTAATAGACATATATCCCAAAGGGAGTAAACATCTAGCATGGTCATTGAAACATGAGAAAATATTTGATTTCCAGCTATGCATAGTATTCACACCAGCACAATGAAAAAGCTTCTAAACTCACCACAACTCAAACCACACTCTGAATAAGAACACACCACAAAAAAACATCAAACCCACATCAGAAAACTGAGAACATCTTCATCTTATTCAAACCCAAAATCATCTACAAAGTCAAAATCTCCATAAATCTTCATTCAAGACTCCAACCAAAGTGGAATTTTTCACCACCAAAACCAGCACCCAAAAGAAGGATTTCCTCCTCAACCAGCAAAAATAGAGTAACTCCTTGAGCTCATTCCAAAACCATAACATTAAGTTATCAATTGAAGCATAACCAAATAAGAGCTCAAACCAATATTTATAGAGTGGGGGAAGAATCAGGGCAATCTTAATTTATATTTGAATACATTTCCCTCCAAGTTCAAAGCACATGAAATGAAACCTAAAAGGTTTGAACCATCTCTAGAACTCACAACAACATTATTTTTAAAAATCACTTAATCGCACCAAGCTTGGCGTCCACTTTGAGAGACAATAAAGTGATCTTTTAAAAATTTAAACACCACTATACCTTGGCATCCACTTTATGAAGTCTATTCTTGCTTTTCTTAAAACAGCTTTGAATCACCACTTTACTAGAAGATGAACAAGGGGGCATTTCATGAACCCACTGCCCTCACTTAAGTCATAAAGTAGCTTTATGAAAGACTTAAGTGACAAAAATCAAATAACACCCTGAGAACATTAAAACTCACCAAGTCCAGAACTGCAAAGTTTTGTACGAAACTGTGAGAGGATAGAAGCCAAGACCAAGTGCTAGAAGTAGTACTTACTAAAAATAGCCATATGCTAAAAATAGAAGTCTACAGAAATACTCTGAAAATCTCTGCTAGAGCTCTCCACAAAACACTGAGTTCCCTAACGATACCTACTTAGTCTAGGAGTACCTAGGAATAGGCTAATGGAAACCTCATATTGAACTAGGTGCGAGAAGGGGATGTTGCACATGTGCATGCCAATTTTGTTTTAGGGTCAGTAATTCCTTCCACAATTGTTCCTCTCAAGCCCCTATGGCTCACAACCAAGAAAAGAGGAATGCTCTACTAACTCAAAAAACTACGACTAAGTGCCAATACAAACTTCAAATCAAACATGCTACACTAACTAAAAATGAGGAAAAGGTAGATACTGAAGGAATCTGTTATCTTTGTTGCATAAGAAAGCTGCAGAGTTGCTTTCATCGTAAGACTAAATACTATTTATTGTGACCAATGGAGGGCTTTTAACTCTAGATCACATGTCCACATTCCAAACACACCCCTTTGTACCTATTAAATTGAGTTCCACTTTTATAAGCCACTCTAGTTCAAGAGCATCTAGCTCCTTTTTTGACACAATGAACTTCCAAAGTGCAAACTATTATATTATTTGAGTCTCAACCATAGGTGCAGCACTACAATGATACTCACACACCTCATTTATGAAGTTGTTCTTGCACCTAGATGATTTTTTCTCTACGAAGCAACAAAGCCTTGGCTAGAAGCCAATACATGACTCGTAAATAATTTTCATAAACTGCTCAACATAACCAAAATATTTATGACAAGATTGTCAGTTGTATTTATTGCTTGTGTAACATCCCAAATGTTAGGTAATACAGTTAAAACCAATAGTTGATAAACAATTCAACATGGTTTGCATCAATGTTACACAAAAAATCATCCTGAAATCCATGATTAATATTAGTGTCATCATTGAAGACTATAAAGCTTCAGTTACCAACAGCCCAATTACTACCAAGGGTTTCACTCACAGCTCCTAAGAAAAATAAGAAGTCGTTGACAGTCTTAATCAATCTTACATACTATTTTATAAATCAGCAATAATTTTCCTAGCATTAAAATGTTGATCTCATTGATGTTACTTACATCAATGCGGTCAACATCAACAAATTCACATTAATAACAAAATGTTACACCATGTGTTACTTGCATACATCTGATATGACTGTTGATAACGTAATGCTGACATACATATAGGCATTGCTCAATAAAGGACAGTCTTTCACTTTTATATTTGTTATTTTTTACAGCAAGTGTAATGTCCCTATTAATGGGTACTCTAGTACTGCAGTTGGCTGTAACCTTTTCTTTGAGTTTCAATCTTTCCTAAGGGGTTATTTGATGTTTGCCAATGAGCTTAATTACTCTTCAGGACACCTGTGACACATTCCAAAGTGAGCTTTGGCTTTTGATGTGTTCTCCAAGAATCTTAGAGAGAGTATCTATTTATAGTCAGTCACTCAGTTGGCTTTATTTCTCATTATTCATCATCGATAGCAATCCTGTGCAATCAGATTTTAGTTCTGATGCTTTTGATATTTTCCACAACTTGGACGTATTAATGGCTTTATTTTAATTATTTTACTAAGGTTGCTTAAATTTTATTTAATATTTTAAAAGCACCGTAATGATATAGCTCGTTGGAACCAAAATAAAAAAAATTAATAAATGGACGCTTGTTAAAGTGATTAAAGCACCAAGAATTTTTACATAATGAAATAAATCACTTTTTGGAGTAACAAGGTTTATTTAATTTATAAAATAATTTTATATTATATTTTTTGAAAAGTCTCTGGAAAGGTTATAAAAGGGGTTTGTCGGCTCATTTGATATTATGCAAACTATTTGATTTCTCTCTAATAAAACCCTTGCGCTTTGGAGATTAAACTTGGTCATCTCACCCTTCTAGAGGACAAAAACCCTCTTGGAGAGGATTAGCCACGATGGTGAAAGATCCTCCCTAGTTAATGTCATGTGGCTCATTCACAGTTGTAGCTGGTGTGCTAAAAGGATTTTGCAGGTGGACGATTGGAGATTTGCAAAGCTCAATTGAAGATTATAATAAATTGTTAAATCTCATAGAAAGACAAATTTCTGAGTTGTTATCCATATTGAAACATGGATAGCAGTTTATTGTAACCTCAAATAACTGTCGAGCATGAGAGAACTATAGTAGGCCCGTTGGGTATTGTTGTGAACTTTTCACACATCGCCCCATTGCAAATGGGAACCCCCTACTTTTCGGTTTGCTTGTTTTTTTTCGATTTGTTTTCTTGGTAGCCTTGGTGTCAGTCTCCTGAGCCTCCTCGTATTCCAAGTGAGAAGTGGCAAAATTGGCCAAGTCTAGATTGAAGAGTTGTTTTCCGACCTTTGAAGGTTTTAGTTTTTCTGAGTCTTTCCCGATTGAGAACTATGAACTGGGATGAAGTATTGAGTTAAAAGCCCCTTTGAAAAGTAGAAAAGGCACCAATTTCAAAAGCATCCATTCCAAAGAAATGATCAGAAAGCAATAAGGCTGAGAATGTTCAGAAATGAAAAGAAATAGCAAAAATGACTAAGTATGAAAAACTCCTTGACTAACCTTCATATGCGCCCAAGCTTAGAAAAGGTCATGGTCACAAATTTGCACCCAAGACAAAAGTTTCACCGCATATGCTAGAATGAGCTCATGAACCAAAACTTCTCACGTGCATGGATTCACCCCAGTCAAGAAGGCCATGGAAAGGTTTTCAACTATACAAAATTCACCAATGAAGTTCAAATCTGCATCCATGAAGTCTGAAAGCATAAAACCTTCTTGCATTGTGTATTTGTGCCCAGTAATGTGGAAACAGCAGTACCAAGAAAGGTTCGAGCATATTAAAATCCTCCGTGGCATGATCTCATAGAGCTAAGGAATATGGAATCTATTGTTGACATTAAATCTCAAATGCAATCACAAACACCTATTAAGTGCTAAGGAATCTGTTTTAGAAAAGAAAATCCACTTCTAAGAGCAATAAGTGCATAGAATTCACCAATTGTTAGAATGCAAAGTATTGGAAACCATCATAACACTGAGTTTGCATGTTCGGGAAATGCTTGAAGGTATTGAAAGTTCACCACAAGCCTCAAGTCACGCCCAAAAGGGAATCACCCTACAATCCTGATCACCCATATTCAGCTTGGATGGGCATCTACAAAGTTTGAAAGGTACCGGCAAACACAAATCATTGCAAGTGAGGGGTCTATTCGAAGTGATAAAGTTTGTGTGCTCTGCACGATAGCGCTAATCCGCGAATGTCATGGAATCTAGCTCCAAGTAAAAAATCTGGCACTTGGTCAAAATAGTGCTTAGAGCACTAATCTACGGATGTCATGGAATCTCACCCGGCTTCAAAGCCCACCAATGAGCCTCAAATGCGCCCAAAGCGCAATTTAAATGTAGTCAAGGAATTTCATAAAGGGAAAGTATCTGCGGGGGAGGCCCAAATGCACTCAGAGCGCATTTATAACATACCCAAGGAGAAATTTTGAAATTAAAATCCCACACTACAGTGAAAATGCCCTCAGAGCGCAAATAAACATGGGCAAAGGAAAGTTATAAGTTGAAATTCCTTCACCTTAGGCTATATGTGTTGGGAACACAATTCCTACACAACAAAGGGAATTTAATAATCCTTCATTAATGTCAATATGTGCTCAAGGCGCAAATTCTCCACGAGATATGCTTAAAAAATAAAACATTGGAAATAAAATGAAATTCATTTAAAGGATGCTCGTGGAAATAATTGAAAGGTGCAATTAAGTTTAGATGAAGTATAAAATCAATTGCCATTTCTAATGTGTGCGCTCAAAGGTTATGGGAGGTCTTAGCATGGGTTAAATATTTGACTCCCTCCCTAGGTGTTATATGCGTTCAAGAAGAAAGTTGGAAATAATGGAAATATTTTGAGCTCATATACAAATGGGAAATTCGGATTTAAGTAAAGGTTGAAAAAAATGGATTTTAAAATTTGTTAAATTAATAAATAAATCCAAGTAGAGATGGAAATTGGAAAATATTGGATTTTTTGAATTATTTTGGAAATTAATTAAATATTGAATTTTACATCCAATATTTAATGAAAACGTTGGAAATATTTAATTGCAAAATATTTAAATTCCAACCGATTCCAAGTGTGCACCCATGGTGAGAATTTTGAAGAGATAAGAGGAAGAGGCGCAAGTTTTGAAGAGAAAAGGTTTCTTTTTAGAGAGAGAAGTGGAAGTTTTTAGATTCCAAGAGTTTTGATTTTATTTCAAGTCTGGAATGAAATGTAGAAATGCCTTTTAGTTTAATTCCTTGCATGATTCTTATGTCCGTTATTTCGTTTTCTAGGAGGAAGAATTCTAGTTCCAGATGTTCAAGGAAGACATTCAAGTCCTAGAATTCCAGTTCCAATATTGAAGACGTCCAAGTTTCAGGCGATCCAGTTCAAGACATTCAAGGTTCAGGACTTCAAAAGATCAAAGTTCAATCCGGAGATCCGAGACCATGGCCAAGGTAGTTCTATGTGAAGAAATTCCAAAATGACAGAATCACCGACGAGGGAGTCCAATTCATTTTAAGAAGATGAATTCCCAAGTAGGCACATGGAAGGAAGAAAATGGTCAAAGGGAGATAATTTCAAAAGAAGTAATCAAAGTTGGATTTGGGTTACGAAACGATGCAGTTATAAAAGACCCGAGCCTACATGGCATCAAGCATGCTGACAATGCGCCTGTCATCTCCACCAGCTAATCAAAGGTCCCCAAGTCAAAATTCACTACATTTAAGGAGGGGAATCCTTGACTGACTATTTTGAGGTGACAAGGCATTCAATGCATAGTGGGCATTCATTTCACCCCTCCCCTACTGAATGGGCTAACTCAGTGGGCATTTATTACCCCACTAAGAGAGTGGCTTCTTTCTGATTGGTCCGTGTGGACCCTCTTATTAATTATAGATTCTCTTTCAAAGCCCTAACCCTAATTAGGGCTAAGGTGGCACAATCTGGGCCATCGGTTTTGTTTCAATCCGGGCCACTCATTGTAATTGAAGACCTATATAAAGGCCTCACCTCTCATTTGTAAAGAACGAAATTTGGAGATTGTTGCTTATGAGCTATTGAGATAATAAAGTTGTCATTGAAGTTTGGTGATTTCTTGATGTATCTTAGTGCTTGCATGTTCTCTTTCTTCCCTCACTTGGAATAGATTTGTTTTTATGTTTTTATGTATTTAGATGAATGCGACTAATAATGTTGTTATGATGAAATCATCTCTCATACCATCTGTTCTTAGGTGATTCCTACGCACAGTGTAAGGTTTGGATTTGAGCCATTATGTGGATGTTTTACTTCTATCTTTTATGCACATTGTTTGTTTTGATGTTTGGGATATGAAAACTATTTGCACAACCCTTGAAGATTGCACCAGCTTTGTGTAGTTGTTGAATTTGGCAAAGCAAAGTTTGGTAAATTTCACCATAGCAGTATTCATCTTTCAAGTTCTTAGGATTAGAATAGATTCCTCAACCCTAATCTCATTTACTTTCTGGATATATTGTGAAAAACCCCAAAAAAGTACTCATTGCAATATCATTTGAAAGCTCCCATAGCCAGTATTGTTCTAAGTTGACTTGAGGAATATAACATAAGTGCCCTAGTGATACCAGCATATCACATCAAACATTGAACATATCCACAGTCAAGGACTAACATAAAAGGAACCTTGGAGTTAATTGTACGATATTTTGCAATCTTAGCATACACATGATTTTGATCAAGCGAGGATAGGATATCTCAATATTTTATTCTATTGATGGTAGGTCATAAAACACACATCAATAGGTATACAAGGTCCTTTTTTATAGCCTTCATATTAACAAGACGTGAGAAAAGGGAAATCAGATGGAAGGGATTATGAGAAGATTATATTGGATTTGATTGGGTGTAAGCAATGTTAAGGAATAGCATCAATGGTAATCGTTCCCATGTCGCATGGAACAACCTCTTGTTGTGGTGCAACTATTCTCTTTACTTGGCATGGATTTTATGTGTTGAGCGAACAAGACTATCTGAAGGATTTTGTATATTGACTGGATTAAATCTACCTTGCTAAACATATGCCTTTCCTAGCAAGACGTGAGGACTGAATAAATATCTGAAATATACACTTCCATAGCAGAGTGGGGTTGAATGAATGTGGAATGTAGAAGATTGGGCGCAGCTAATGAAGCATGTAACTGCATAAGGGTTGGGTCTGTTGACAACGCGGTTATACTGAGAGGGGGCTGAATCAGTATAACGTAAAAAATTTCCTTTAACTTAAAAATAAAAGCATATAACTTTATCTTTAGGTATATTCATTGCATTTTAACATTCACATGAGATATATCTATCATGAACACAAATAGAACACAGGATATATACATGGAAACCCTTACGGGAAAAAACCATGACAAATTAATGTTTTTTGAATAAATACTTCTTTTAAAAAGTTTGTAGGCACCAACCCCTCAGTCAATTTGTGAGAACCTTTCCCACTAAAGGTACCAACCCCTCATTCTATTTCGTGAGTACTTGCCCACTAGAGGCACCAATCCCTAATTCTATTTTCCACCTTAGTAACATTGCTTAATCAACAAATGATGGATAAACAATTTACTATAAATCTCTTCCACAAATCTGCTGCACTCTCTTCATAAATCTGTCATAATTTTTTCTTGAAAATCTGTTATGAACTCTTCAAATCTGATATATTATTCTCATTGAGGGCCTTCTTAAAATCAGGTATGTGCATGTGATGCAGAGGAAGGATATACACAAGGATATCAACATACAATGACAAAGGGGTTGTACTCCATTCCTTTAGGTGGTCTTAGTTAGACTCCTTCGGCCCCTAGACTTGAACATCTCATAAGGACTTGAACCAACATTATTAGAGCAGTATAGAGATCATAACAAAGTGATCTTGGGACTTCTAGGATCTTGGCCAAATCCTAAGTGGTGACGCTCACCAACACCAAACCTACTAGAGTTGATGACTACTAGTTTTTGACAACTAGGAATAGCAACTTGATGGCCAGAGGCCAAATCAATACATCAATGACTTAAACTTGCTTAACCCTGACTTGAGGGACCCTGCACAACATCTAGGATTAGTTCACTTGAGCATTAGACACCCAAGCTCCTCACCAAGACCCTATTTTGTGGACAATGGCACTGGCTAACAAAATTGTCACAGTTTGTCCTTTTAGGGCAGTCACATACATTGGCATATATTCATCCCAGATGATTAACAATTCATGGAGACAGGTCTACAAGACCTCCACACACCCTTTACTTGCCTTCTCCTATCACAAAGTGACCCAAAATGCACACTGTCACGTTCACCATGTCCCCCACTGTCTTGACAGTCTGATATACCAGGAAAATCAGACCTTCAATCACTCCAAAACACGTGCAATCTTAACCACCAGGCCTAAAGGCATAGGAATCTCGTAGAATGCATATGTACAGACCTCTCCATGCATTTTGAGAGATTTTCAAAGGTGGAGGGCCGAGAAACACATTTTTTTGAGCTCACTGGTTACCCTATCTAGGGTTTGTACCAATTTTCACTAAAATTGCAGTATCTTCCTTAATACTTAATGGATTTGAATGGAACAAAGACCAAAATAAAGTAGATTCACAGTACTTTCATCTCCAATTGGTCTCAAGTCATTTAATGCACCGTACAATCCATACCAAGCAAGAGAATAGGACTGTTACAGGAAAATACTCAGGAAACTGCTCAAAAATGACTCCAATTTTCATTCCAAACTTCAACAACCCCTGGGGTCGTGTTTACAAGGCATATTAATGCTATTACAATCAGTTTTTCCCCTTCAACTGATCTAAAACTTCCTTTTAACAAACTTTTGAAAAGTTGCATTACACATTGAAAACTTGTCATAACAACATTGACAACATTTGAGGAACTTTGACATCTTTCGCTCAAATTGCACCAAAACATCAAAAATGGGCCTACATGATATCTAATGGTCCAAAAATGACCTTATGTACATCAACCATACCAAAACAAGACAAAAATTCAAAAATTGCTCTCATAGGCATGAGGGTGCCCCTGCACCAGCATGTGTGTAAGCGTGTGTGTGTCTATGCGCTGATTGTCTTAAAAGCACAAAACACACACGCTTCAAACAATGAATTGCATCTCCTTTTATATCTTTAGTATGTACCCTATCATGAAGGAGGGCGACACTTTGAAGGGAGGTGTCTCAAACAATGTCCATTCTTTGAAATTTAATTAATGCTGTTTTTCATACATAATCACTGCTTTTTGTGCCACGCGATTTTATTATCAAATCACACCATTTGATCTTTAAACTAGTTGCACGTCTTGATTAATGAATCTCTTGAAGAATTTAATCGCACCTCTCCAATACTTTTATTAAACTGCGCCTTTTCATTGGTTATGTGTTTGCCTTAACAAATCAGCCAGCATTCTTGCAAATCAAGTCATTAAATGCCGCCACAATGTTAGTTTGTATTCATCATTTAAATCACTGCATAATATTATATTGATCGCTGTCTAATATAATTAGTGCCGCCTTTTGTAATTGCTGCTTAAAGCAATTACTTGTATGATAAATCACCATTTATTCCAATATTATCACTGCTCTCTGATTGCTGTATATACAATGAACCGGTTCTATTGCTGTCTCTTAAACAAACTTTTCTCCATTGCTGCACTATATTCTTATTGTCGCTGCTTTGACTCTGACTAATATCATTGCACTTCTTAAAGTCAACCACCTTTAATAATTATTGTCATTTATACACGTAAATCACTGTCTTCAAAGAATCGATGTTTTTGACAAATCGTTGTTACTTTATGTAATGTTGTAAAATTACGCCCTTGTGTAATTTACCATTACGCAATTTCCCTACCTTAGCCAAAAACACGATATTCCACGTCAACCTCCACATCCCTCCGCTTTGCCTTGTCAAACACCCGCTTAGATTCTCGACCACGTGGCCTAGTTGGCCCAGGACGTGTGCGTGCCGCAAAGACGTCTGCACGACAGGCACTTGTCCCATGAATCTACAGATGTGTAGTGAGTTATTGAAGCATTGCAACTGCCACCCCTATAGTGTAACGCCTCATACCACCGCCCATTGACACCAAGATTCGACCCTTTGTTATTATAATCCAATTTTTCAGCTTCATTTGGTCTTCTGGGGGCATTTTCTTGATCCCTCTTCTTCTCTCACTTCATACTTCGTTTTCACAGCTATCTCATCATATTTTGGAGCTTCTTATTGTACTAGGACAACTTGCTTGCAATCTCTCAATACTCCTTGCCTTCACTCTGTCGAACTCTAGGCTTCGTAGTTGTGAAGTGAAGTCACTCACACTATCTCATTTCATATTTTGTTCAACATATCATAGTTCTTTATCTAAATATTGCAATATTATTGCTTGTCTATTTATCTTTGCGATTATCTATCACCATTATCTTGTCTATTCAGCTATTGTGGAGGTAGAAACACCAAAACAGGGATCTAATTGAGGCATGTCTCCAAACAGCCACCCAACATTTTCCTTCGTCTTCATGTGTGCAGGTTCGTCAAAAGGAGAAGCAGGGCAACTCATCAATCTCATCAACCTTCTTTGATTGTGATTCTTCCATTTTTGTCATCTATTCATATCAACTTCATTTCATAGTTTAGTTGCATCTTTTCTACTTTTATCATTAGCTTAGCTCGCCCTCTATTATCCAGTTGTTTTTTTCGCTTTTGTTTTGTCCTTTGTACCTTATCCGTACGAGACGTATGCTCGCCGCACTGTCGTCCTCGACCCACACGTGTGGCTTGGGCAGTGAGCCTGCAGAGCTCAACAGTAAGAGTAGATAATTAGCTCTTTTGTTTTCAATAGTCAAAACATTTTTATCAACTAGCAAAGTTAAGTTAATTTCGTTCTTTTATTCTCTGCATCATATCATTTAAGTCTTAAACTTTCCTTCATTTAGTCGTCTTGATCCCCTAGCTCACCAGAGCGCTAGTTGAAGCAAGGTGGCGCAAGGGGTAGTTCATTCCTTGAGACTTTAATCGGCCTTGAGGTCGGTGAATTTTCCCTTCTCCACATTTTAATATTCTTTAATCGCACCTTGCATGAATCACATCCTTTGATAATGATAAGCGTTGCCTTTGGTCTCAGCCAACGTATCATTGTTCATTGTTGTCTCTCAAAATATTCCTTGTTTAATGATTATTGTTTCTGTGCACCACTTTTATAATATGGGGCTGTTGTAATTAGTAGTTTTCTATTTTAACCGATGGTTTATGAGTTTGCTATATAAACAACCATGATTGCTACTTATCCCGTTTGTCCTAGTCAATCCCTTCACAACACCAATACTCACATCAAGCAATATGTCCAAATGATTTCGAACTGTTGGTAATATTAATACCAATGAAATCACTACTTGACTTAGGTAATATGTACAGTTGTGGACCACTAGCTTTCATCTCTTAGACAACTTACGTTCATTAAAATAAGCCATGTTCTTTATACTCAACTTCAAGAATGGATGGCTTAATCGCTGTCATGTTGATGACTATTTTATCACAGCATGTGAGTTTAACATTCACATCATTACTATATATAACAACCTTTAGTCGCTGTTCAAGCATCTCATCTTTTGTCATGTCCCCGTTTCAAATAGAATCTTAATAATAATTAAATAATAAAAATATTATTATATAGATAATTGATAATAAAATAAAATATTAAAATTAATCATAAAATATAAACATAATAATAATGATTTCAATAGTTAAATTAAATATAAAAAACAATAATAATAAATAAACATAAATAATAAAAATATAAAATAATACTAAAATATAATTATAAACAAATAATCAATAATAAGATAATAACCTAATATAATTATATAAATAAATAATAATAATTGAGATATCGCTATTTATACTAATTAATATTATAGATTCTATCATTATCATAATACATTAAATAAATTAAATAATCTTCATATAGAACAAACTATAAAACATATTAATTAGTACCTAATATAAAACGACTAAATGAAGAACTGTATCACTTCAAGCTATGCGAGTATATAGAGGGATGAAAATCGAAGACTAAAGGGGGGATCACCTTAAAATATGTTAGTGATGGCATATGGAAAATACGGTGGCAATGAGACAATAAAAGTATTTATCAGAACATTATGGAAGAAGCATATATTAATACCTACGACCATAGATTAAAATATGGCAGATATATCACCGATAAGTAAACTTATCGCGATAAGTTGGAGGTCACGATAAAACACGTAAATTTATCGCGGAGTACATAACGCAAATAAGTTTCAAACTTATCGCCGAAAAAACATGAACTTATTGCCAAAATATCTGCGATATTTCGCCAAAATATCTGCGATATTTCACCAAAATATCTGCCACAGTCTGCTAATAGGGATTGACGGCCCAAAAAATAGTTATTTCACATTTTCTTGTTTGCAAATTGGTTTTTGGGAGAGGAAAAAATGTGAATTGCAGCGTTTTAGAGAAATTTGCAAAAAAAAATGCATTTCAGATTAAATTTAAGCAATTTTTTAAGTTCTCGATATTTTTGCCGATAAGTTGCCGATTTGTCTCCGATATTTTCCCGATATTTGTTTTTTGCCCTTCGCAATAAGTTGTCGATAACGATATTTTGAACTATGCCTACGACCATGTCAATACTCAACTCTATTAAGTTTTAGGATAGCTGCAAATGTAATAGCACTCTTATATTTTCTTTGTGTTTTCCAAATGCAACAATCTCTCTTTCATTTATATTGGGAATGAAGCTAGGAGAGACATGTCCCTTCATGGGATATGTCTATTCATTATTATTGAGATTAATATAATGATAATTGATTATATATATATATATATATATATATATATATATATATTTAGAGAGGCATGTCCTTGAAAGGACATGTCTCTTCCCATTAATTATAATTTAATCAATCTTATAATGTTTCATCAATCAATTATTAATTTAGAATAATATAATAGATTAATATTGAATATTAAATTTCATATAATTAATAATAATATAACATATATAATATATTTTTATTAATCAACATATATTATATGTATTCTAAATGATCATACGACTGAAGCTACAAACATTAACACTCCCTCTTAGCTAGGGAGGATGATCAATCAAAATGTGTAGTGGTCTCCCATGTCAACACTTATGACCCTCACCATAGCTACACAAAACATCAACACTCCCTCTTAGCTAGGGAAGATAAAATTCATGAAAATGCAATTCACAAAAGATCCATTACTTTTAAGAGAGAAGATATCAGTTCATCGTGATATCAAGAGATATGGTCTGACCAAGAATATCAAGTCTCGTGATATTCACCATAACTCAAAAAATATTTTAGATATCACCTCAATATGATATCAGAGATATGGTCTGACCAAGAATATC
>MU224645.1:3008035-3024291 GCA_018584345.1 Thuja plicata
AATTGGAAGGGATTTGGTGCTAAAACAGATTTGAAATTGCTGATGGCAGATTTGAAATTGCTGCTGATATGAACAGTGACGTGAACAGTGCCGTGAACAGTGTTGCGCTACAGTACCGTGCTACAGTGCCCGCGCTACAGTGCTCGTGCTACAGTATTTTTGCTGGATTTCAATCGTAATTCTTCATCTCCATCATTGGGCATCACTATTCAGGTTCCTCTTGCCACTATTAGTAATTTAGCATTGACGTCTCAGGCATATATTTGCTGCTGTAAGTGAAAAATCAGAATTAGTTTGGTATTGTTGTAGTCATCATTGTAAGCCACGAGTTTTGGCATATCTACATTATCATGTACTTGGGATTGTATTCATTTGATGGAGTTATAAGTTGCATGCCTCATGTTGTTGTAATGCTCATAATGATAAGTATTTAGCTTGCACGCTAAGTGTTTGTGAAAATGACAATTGGCTGTAGGTGCACATTTTACATGTAGAATTTCTTATATATGCATTCGAAAAGACCAAAAGAAGTTGCATTTTCATCTAGTTTTTTTCTTAGACATTGCACAGTTAATTTGCAAGCATTTGAACATCCTTTGAAACCATTTCAAGGAAAAAACAAATCAATCTGAAACAAATGACAGCAAATTAGAGGATTCATGACAAGTGTTTGACAATATTCCTTGACCCTTAAAACAACAAGTTAAGGGCATATTAGCAAGGGATATTACAATTCACCAGAGCTTGTTGAGATACAAACAAAGATCACACAATAAATTTGATAATGTTCAACCCCAACATCTAAACATATCTGCAGTAGAGTACATATTGTTGATCCCACTCAGACATATATTATCCTTATATTCATTGACTATCTGCTATACTATACCAAAGGCTTCAAAGGCAAACTCATAGATGGGTCAAGGTGCCATATCTTGGGAACATCAAAGCAAAGACCTTGATATGCGAACTTGGGTATTGCCACACCGGTTATCATTCTCACGCTGAGGTCACAGCCCAGTTCCAAAGCACACAAAAGACCATCAAGTCTATACCTTAATAAATCTGAAGAATATCAAATTAAGATTAGAGTGTCTCTCTTTAGAGAATCTTTAGAGAAGTGCGATTTGATTATAGAATCAATATGAATTAGTAGCGGTCAAAGAGTGTATTCATGAAAGAAGGTGATTTATTATAAGGAGCCTACCGGTAGATTGGGATCAAGTGCCCTATGGCAACTGCAATTCAAATCCTAGTTGGGAATTTTAGGGTAAATCAAGTAAATTTCTCAATAAGGGTCATTACAATTTCTACTATTAATTAGTTTATCACTACATACTATTAACGAGTATATGCCAATACATGCTTAGTTAATGTGTACATCCATAAATGACCCTTGGCCTTTGTCCTTTTTCCTTCACTGACAATATGTTTTTCATACTTTTGACATCAATGACATTATGAATGAAATAGTTTTCATTTGTGATATCAATGACAACATTCTTACAATCTTGACTGAGCATTGATGATATTAATGACTATATTTTCCAGTCATCTATGTGACAAACATTTTCTTCTTACCTTCTTGACATCAATGACAACATTCTCAACAATCTCCCCCTTTGTCATTGATGGCAACATAATCTTTCTCACCACTTTTGAATCTCCCCCTTTCTATATGTCTCCCCCTTTGACATTAATGGCAAAGGGATAAACATCAAGCTTTTGTTCATGAATAGGTCATCAAAAACATCAATTCTTTACATTCAATAGGAATATGCTTCTCCCCCTATAAAAGAATTTTCAATGCTCCCCCTGTCAAGGATTCTTTAACACTCCTTGCTCTAATGTTCCTCTTTCTTGGATGACTTGATCCTTTGTATCCTGATTTTCTTGAGTAACAAAACTCCTCTATGGTTGTTCAAAAGAATTTGCATTATCTTCTTAAGTTTCGAGAGATTGGGATTTAGTGATCCCATCACTGTCTCATGCATGTTTATTTGCTAGATAAAGATCATATTTTCATTTCTTTGAGAGAGTCTTATTATCTTCAAGATTTCTAATTGCCATAACTAAATTATTGCCTTCTGCTCTTTGATATCCTCTTGTATCAGAGTTTCTTCTTTTGTCACTTGCTCTCAAATGATAACTCCTTAATCTTGATTCTTCAAAGTCTTCAATTCATTGTACAGGTTAAGAGCATGCAATCTTTTATCCTCTAAGATTTTGAATATGTATATATCACCACTTTCCCTTATTGCTAATCTATTGCATAAGTATATTCTTCTCTTTCTGTTTTAAACTTCATTTGAATATTCCTTGCATGATTCTATTGACATCAATGTCCTCATTCTACCTTTCTTTTAGTTCCCCTCCTTGATATTTATGATGAAGGAATGCTCATCATATATCCATGTTCTGTGTAACATCATTATACCAATAGGAACTCCTTGAATGTGAAGTTGAACATAAGCATAACCATCACAATTAATTTCTTTTCCTTTTGCAAACCCGTGCTTGTCAAGTGTGAATATATAAGCATAACCTTTAAGAAAGAGATTCTTGGATCATCACTATTTTTTTGTTAGGTCTTACGAAAGTTGTCACATTAATTACATAGCAGCCATATTTGTTCAAGCTCTCGTGCAAAAGTTTCCGTAGTGTGTTCTTTAGACTAATGTAGATACCAAATCATCTTCCTTCCTTGATACTAATATGTAAATTCCTCCCTTCAATCTTTCTTGTTTCTATTTACAAGACATCAACTTGTCTTGATCATCTCATTCTTTTCTTCATGGGGCTAAAGGATAATCTCGTACTTATCTCCCCCGGAACTTGTGCTTCTCCTAATGAACTAGGAGATACAGCTTGTGCATGGAGTGCATAGTGCATAATCATGCATTCATCCTTTTTACTCTTCTCATTGTCTTGTTTCCCTCTCCATACCATTGTAGGTCTCTCTTTTTGTGTGTTCTTGATATCCTTTATCTTGTATTCTTTACATGTTTTCACAAAACCATATATGCAATGTCACACTATGTGCCCATAGTTATTGCACCTATAGCATATAATTTTATAATTTCTACTTCTCCATATATTAAGGTTTCCATTTTACGTTTTGCACTCTCTTGCCTTGTGACCAAAGTGATTGCATGAGTAACAATATCCATAGAAGATATGTTGGAACCTAGATGTATGTTCTTGCCTCAAAGGGAAGGTTTTACTGAATGTGTCCTTAGCCTTTAGTGATGTGCTTGATTTTTGTGGGATTTGATCCTTCTTGCTATCTTCACTTTTGATAGGGTTTTCCTTCGCTTGGCTACATTCCCCTATATCAGCATAGCTTCTTGGCTTTCCTTCATCTATTGACTTTTGTTCTTCTTCATAACCTAATCCTTTCTTGTTAGAAGGTGATCTTTGGCTATCAATGATATCACCTAGAATTTCGGACTCTTACTAAACTCGACACTAGTATTCAATTTGCTAGTAGTTTCCTCTAAATCCCTTTTTAGAGAGACAATCTCAACTTCTAGCCTTTCACTTTCACAATTCTCTTCCTCGACTTTTGATTGGGTTTTCATTTCTTGTTCAACTCTTTTCCTCTCCTCAATTTGATCTTTTAGGAATATGATTATCTTTTCAGATTCATCAAGACTTTGTGCTAACATCATATTAGTTTCAACATCCTCTTGAAGTCGTAGCTCTAGTATCATGTTCTTTCTAAGCTTTTCAATCTCATCTATGGCACGATATAGTTCTTCCTCGAAACTCTCCTCATCATCATCTTCATTATTCGTATCATTATTCTCATCAAATTGTTTTTACTCCTTTATTCTCAAGATGGCATTCATCTTCTATTTCCGAAAGTGTTCTATTTATCCCTTCATAACTTGTACTAGGTGCTTTGTTAACCATACCCTTCTTGCTACTTTGTCATTTATTTCCTTCTTTCTTTCCCATAACGTTCTCTTGATCTACCTTCAAGTGGTTAGACTTTTCTGAAGGAACCAGCTTTGATACCAATTGTTGAGAACGCGGTTACACTGAGAGGGGGGTTGAATCAATATAACATAACTTTTACTTTTCCAACTTAATAATAAAAGCATATAACTTTATCTCAAAGTATATTCATTGCATCTTAACATTCACATGAGATATATCTATCATGAACACAAATAGAACACAACATATATATGTGGAAACCCTTACGGGAGAAAACCAAGGCAAATTAATGCTTTTGTATAAATACTTCTTTTACAAAGTTCGTAGGCACCAACCTACTAAAGGAACCAACCCCTCGTTCAATTCGTGAGAACCTTTCCCACTAGAGGCACCAACCCATAATTCTATTTCATGAGCAATTACCCGCTAGAGGCACCAACCCCTCATTCAGTTAGAGGCACCGACCCCTCATTCTATTTTCCACCTTAGTAACGTTGCTTAATCAACAGATGATGGATCCACAATTTACTATAAATCTCTTCAACAAAACTGATATAATATCTTCCACAAATCTTCTATAATCTCTTCCACAAATCTGCTACACTCGCTTCATAAATCTTTCATAATTTCTTCCACAAAATCTGTTATGAACTCTTCAAATCTGATATATTATTCTCATTGAGAGACTTCTTAAAAGCAGGTGTGTGTGTCTGTGTGTGTGTGTGTGCTGATTGTCTTCAAAGCACAAAACACACATGCTTCAAACAATGAATTGATCTCCTTTCATATCTTTCAATGTACATTTCATGAAGGGAGGTGTCTTAAACAATCTCCATTCTTTGAAATTTAATTAATGCTGTTGTTTCATGCATAATCGCTGTTTTTTGATGCCACACGATTTCATTATCAAATCACACCATCTGATCTTTAAACTAGTTGCACTTATTGATTAATGAATCTCTTGAAGAATTAAACTGCACCACTCTAAAACTTTTATTAAACCGCACCTTTTCATTGGTTATGTTTTTGTCTTAACAAATCGGCCAGCATTCTTGCAAATGAAGTCATTAAATGCCACCACAATGTTTGTTTGTACTCATCATTTAGATCACCGCTTAATATTATATTAATCACTGTCTAATATAATCAGTGCTACCTTTTGTAATCGCTGCTTAAAATAATTACTTGTTGTATGATAAATCACCATTTATGCCAATATTATCGCTGCAGTGTCTGATTGCTGTATATACAATGAACCGGTTCTATTGCTGTCTCTTAAACAAACATTTCTCCATCACTGCACTATATACTTATTATTGCTGCTTTGACTGACTAATATCGCTGCACTTCTTAAAGTCAACCGCCTTTAATAATCGTTGTCATTTATACATGTAAATTACTGTCATGTTTTTGACAAATAGATGTTACTTTAATATTCTTTAATCGCACCTTGCATGAATCACATTCTTTGATTATGATAACTGCTGCCTTTAGTCTGAGCCAATGTATCGTTGTTCATTGCTGTCTTTCAAAACATTCCTTGTTTAATGATTATTGTTTCTGTGCACCATCTTTATAATATGTGACTGCTGTAATTAAATGTTTTCTATTTTAACCGATGGTTTATGAGTTTGCTATATTAACAACCATGATCACTGCCTATTTCATTTGTCGTAGTCAATCCCTTCCCAACACCAATACTCACGTCAAGCAATATGTGCAAATGACTTTGAACTGCTGGTAATATGAATAGTAAATACCAATAAAATTGCTGCTAGACTTTGGTAATATAGATATAGTTGTTGACCACTGACTTTCACCTCTTAGACAAATTACATTCATTTAAATAAGCCTTGTTCTTCATACTTAAGAATGGATGGTTTAATTGTTGTCATGCTGTTGACTATTTTATCGCAGTATTTGAGTTTAACATTCACATCATTACTTTTATATGACAACCTTTAGTCACTGTTCAAGCATCTCATCTTCATTTCTGCTCTTCGTTAGTTTATCACTGCATGCTATTAATTGGTATATGCCAATACATGCTTAGTTAATGTGTACATCCATAAATGACCCTTCACCTTTGTCCTTTTTCCTTCATGACAATATGCCTTTCATACTTTTGACATCAATGACATTGCTTTCATCCATGATATCAGTGACAACATTCTAATAATCTTGACTGAGCATTGTTGACATTAATGACAATATTTTCTAATCATCTATGTGACAAACATTTTCTTCTTACCTTCTTGACATCAATGACAACATTTCCAACAGGGTTGACATGATGCGACATATTCCAGGATAGGAAACTCTGCTCATTATAGCCACCACTTATGCATGGGTTCCTTGGTCAAATATATGTCATACTGGCATAGAGTTGTAACAGCAGATGTGGGATTGTATACCTGGTGCGCAGGGATCCTGTTTAGTGCCTTGGCATGGAATTGGAGTGTTTACAGTCCAAACAAGTCTGCTACAGTTTTCCAAATTTAAATGCTGCCCCAAAATGTGATATATTAAAGAACATCAGTGAAGAGGTTAGAAATGCACTTGATCATCTTTGTGAAATTTTGCAATACATTTGTATTCAATCTTCTGTTAGCAGCAGTTCATTATTTTCTATTCCATCAGCATCATTATATTTCTATGCAGTTGTAAATGGAAGTTATCCTAGAGCAGATTTACTGTAGTAAACCCTGGGTACTGTTATGTGAATAAATGCATACCAAACTTACGAATATCTTGAAATGAAACTTTACAAATCTGCAATTAACCAAAAGACAACTAGAAAACTTTATCGAGGAATACATGCAAACTGGACCGTTGTAAAAGAAAACAAAAATCTGGGTGAAATTGGACAGAGATGTTACAGAAAGAATATAACCTGAATGTAAGACTGCCCATATTGATGGTATACAAATTTCAATTCTTCTTCATCCACAGCATTAGCTCCACATGCTCCAACACCAAGTGCGTAGAGTGCGACGTCCCTTAAATATCAACCAAATATTTTAGCAATACACTGGAAGGTGTTGTAAGAAATATGAGATTCTATAGTGTGAAATTTGAAAACATAGAGTTCCTAACTTAAACATTTTCATAGATGTATCATAAACTAAATTTGCCTTGCTATATAAAACAATGAACACACTAATAGTGGCACTCCATACCTTTCCGTATAATCGAAAAAGGACTGAGTTTAAGCGAGCACCATCAGCATAACAAAGAAAGATATTATCAGCTATAAACCACAAATTAGATTTATTTGGCAAGAAATAGTGTAAATGCAACAAGAAATCAAACATATGAGAACCATCATATCAAATTTCAATGAAAAGCAGAGTGAATGTAAGATATGTATAACAATCCATACTTGGTAAACAGAAATAGTATTACTGATCCACGGGAGGCGCAAAAGTATGTACAAACAAGTTCTAGAAGTTGAAGATAGAAGGACATTTGATGAAAAAAGAGCACTACAATGCATATCTAAAGATCTAAAACATGCAACCAAAGAGATGCACACACATTCTATAAAACTTTTGAAATGACAATTTTAAAGTTTGATCAATTTCACCAATGTTTTTCACTTGTGTATTAACTCTTGATCAATTTCACCAATGTTTTGCACTTGTGTATTAACTCTGGATCATTACATCATTTTTAGGATTCAAAGATGCTATATTAAAATAATATTGTAATATTTAATTCTAAAGGGCAAATCAGTTGTTAAAATCATAGTTAAAAAACTCAAACTCGGCAAAAGCTCAGCAAGTCCAAAAACTGCAACTTGGCAAAAACTCGGCACTTAAAAAATTGCTTAAATTTCAGTAGAAACGCTTTTTTATTGTAAAATTCAATGACACAATGAATCCAATGAGTACAAAAGTGTTTTCTATTAAATTTTATTGGTTTCAATGCAAATCGAGTACAAAATCACATCCTCGTGTGGAATCCTAATATAGTAGTTAGCTGGCAACTATAATAGATTTATGATCATTGCCTTTGAGCATCATCATGATTCAGCATAATTCATAAATTGCATATGACAACATTTTACATCTTCCTCTTCCCTTTTCTATTTAAAACTTTGGGAGGGGTTCTAAATTTCTAATAATCACATTTAAATCTTGGCTATTGATAGTATAATATTTCATCATTGATAAATGATATTATGATACTGATAAAACTAGTTGTCTAAGTTCTCAATTTTGTTTTCCGCTCCAAGAGCCCCCCTCATTGTAATCAAATTCCTCATATGACACAAGATCCCACTAACTAGTGGGGGTTTGGGAGTGAAGATCCTAATGGATTTGAGGAGCAGCCATGATAAGTTGCAGAAGTTGTTAGATGTGATAAAAACCCAATGATCGAAGGGGTGCAGGAAACATGTCGTTTCCCAAAAAAATAGACTATTGTTTGACGCATATTTGCCTTTTTTTTTAATGAAGCCAAGTTTTTGCTACAAATTTTTAGTGCAAAAACTCACAGAGCAAAAAAAGTCATCAGTTTTTAAAAAATCAATGAGTTTTTTGTGAGACTTTCATCTATAGTTAGGATATACTTTAGGAATATTCTTTATTCTTTTAGTTTTTATCTACTTTTCTTAGTTGTCGATTTTATCCTTATCAGATTAATCATTTGCAACTCTTATTTAAGGTAACTTTCACTCCTTTGTTAATACCAAATATCTTGGTAATCATTCTGTGTTGTAACTCATAATATGATATAAGAGCATCAGTTTTGAACAATTTTTGAGATCGGTGAGCATGAATTCCATGGATTGTGAAAATGACGAATTGCACGAAAGATGCATAGAGGATTGCAAAGACAAGAGGATGGATGTTTGAAAATGGTGAGAAATGGATTCAAGGAAGAAGATATAGGTGTACTCCTAAACTTTATCCCAACTCTTGCATGCTAAAGGTGATTGTTGTAATGTCCCTAATCAAGATTGGACTTGATTTTTCCTTAAACTTCCCAACTAGGTTTGGATTAGGCTTGGAAATGTCATTCACTTAATCTCTATATTGTTCCCTTGTACTATTTTGTAATGTCCCCGATCAAATTGGTGCAATATCTTTCTACACTATCCCAAACTTAGTTGAGCGGGGTTATAACAAACCAATGGCTTTAAGGTATGATCAAACAATCTTCAGTTCCATACAATGTTAATTGCAATATCTTGAGAAACATGCTACTCTCAGAATGTGCATATAAGTAAACAAAGACAAGTGTAAATTCCGAAATTCCAATCTCAACCTGAGAATGCCTCTATGACATTTGTCTGGGTGTTGCAGGACTCAACCTCCAAGCTCTGTAAGTTAGAGATCCTGATACAATCGTGTTGCCTTGAAACTCTTCTATTTGTTTCCTCAACTCATCGACTGAGATTACTCTCCTCTGTGATCTCTTTCTGCAATGCAGAGTATTGTCTATACTAGTAGAGATTCACACCATTCCAATTTCAGATGTTATGTAGCTCCTGAAGTCCAAACACCTAATCAAACTAAAACCTCCAATTGGGTGAATCCCTTAGTAGTCTTTAGACATAAGCTCCTCCAATCGATATCTCCAATGGTTCATGCCAGTGCTCTTTACAATGGTTGATCACTCCCGTTCTGAGTAGTATAAGATTACATACGAATTTAGGTTATGTCGTGTCTTCCCACAACCCCGTCACTGAAGATGTCGTAAATACTTTTCTGATGATTACGACTTGTTAGCTTGGTCACGTCTATCTTAGTGAAACCGGTCTCTCTTGAATATAACAATCACAAACTAATATAATGGTCGATGATGCTTGGCAAAGGAACATGCCCGAGATATATGTCTCCTTTTGTGATGTATTGGATTCACTTACAAGTCTTGTCAACTCAATGTGTTCACTCATATAAAGTAATACGACTCTCAAGCATAAGACACAAACACCTTCCATTCTATCCATATACCGTACATATATTTACAACTTCCATATTTCTCCTCCATGCCCCTGTAGGAAATGAAATCAATGGCTTTATACCAGCAAAAGGCGATGAATTTAAGAGATGTATCTCCTTTCTTTGGTTGCATCATTCCAGGTTTGTTTAGATTAACAATTGTTATTTTAAAGTTTATTAGCTATAGATGGTGCTCGATGATTTCCAAATTTGATGGACATGCTGACTCATCACTACTTGCGTTAAGTCATCAATAATGCCTCCATGATATTATAATCTACATACACTCAATCTTCCTCACTAATCATTAATGCCCAAAATTAGTCATTAGGCTAGCAGCGTAGGAAGAGTTAGCTTAATTTAAAAATCAAAATATTATTTTGAATTAAGTTATTTATTAAACTAGATATATATATATATATAAAAGTTTATATTATTTTTTATAATTTAATTTTATCAACTTAAATATAATTATTATTATTATAATTATATTTTATTATTTATCTATTTATTTATTTATTTAATCTTACATTTTTAACTCTATTATTATTAAACTCCATCCCAAAAAAGGGGACATCACAATTGTTTACTCATTCTTTAGTTGTGCAATTAAAAAACTAAAGTAAACAAAATAATACATGTATGATTGGATTATGTAAGAGCATAATGGAATGATAAACTAATGGAGAATGTATAGTAGTTGTGTTTTATTTATCAATGCTCATCATACCAAATTGAGATCAAGAACTCTTTCCAGAAATGTGGCCCCTTGTCCCAACTAAAAAAAGGGTATTTCAACTTGCCCATGGTTGCTAAGGAATTCCAACCAAGGATGGTCCATGTTTTATTAATCCAAGGATAATGAGCCAGGTTGGACCAGTCATGAAGCCAGGGGACAAATGGTTTGACCCAATGGAGGAACCCTTTGCTATTCCAGTGAGGGTTATAATGTAAGTGCTCACTCTGGAAATTCAAAATTAGGATACCATTTGATAAATCAGAGATTAACCATATACATCAGAAATGGTATCTTATGCTACTCCCAATTTTTCCAATCTCACATATTCTCAGATCTGTAGAAGTGGTACTAAGAAATATCTATACAACCATCAGTGGAAACTACTTGAATATGAATGGGATCAAAAGGTAGATCATGAGAACTTATCATAAGCATGGCTCTGTGTATGGCTACCCAGAGTGTTACGCCCCAAGAGAATAGTAATCTTCAAGAAAGAACAACCTAAAGAGCTAGACAAGAAGCGAAATAGGAAAGCTAAGGAAGCTAGCATAGGGGTGGAAATAAAAGGACAACTGCAAAGGACCTTATAAATAGACTGTTCCTTGCAAAGGAAACAAGACAGAGGATATTGACAATAATAGCAAGCCTTGCCAGCCATTCAAACTAGATGAATCTGACTGAGTAGATGTTCTATAAAGTTAGTAAATGCTGGACAAGAAGAAGAATCTGCCTCATGTTCAATCATCTCAAATTGAAGTTAAGCAAGAAAAGGAAGAAACGGCGAAGACAGAAAATATGGAGTGCAGTACTAGAAGCATTTGAGATCAAACTAATTTCCTGGAAATCAATCCCTGAAAGAGTGGTGGAAAAAATGGTGGCCCTCCAAAAGCCATGCCACGATTTCAATCAAACTTGAAGCAAAACCCAAATTGCTGAAAATGGTTACTAAACAATAATTTTTTTCTCATCCTGTTAAAAGGTTAACAAGGAAGAACACATTGAAAGAAGAAACAGCAAATGGATCTAGCCTAGGGAGGGCAATCTGAAACACGATTTTGATGGAGCAGCAAGGGAATATCCAGGGTTGGCAGGTGCAGGAATAGTTCTGAGAGATGAAAATGTGAAGTTTGTTAAGGGTGGCCACTTCTTCATAGGGAACAAGATGAATAATAAAGCAGAAATTTTAGCTATACTAGAAGGAATGCAGATGACCAAAGGGCTGGGATGCTCTTAAAAATAGAAGGAACTTCAAAAGTGGTAATAAATGGATGTATTAAAGGACAAGTTAACAATTGGAAGTTAAGTTGCACCTTAGAAGAAGTGCAAAAATTGAAACTTGATTTTCAGTTATTATCATTAAAAGATTATTTTAGGAAAAGCAATAAACTTGCAGATAAGTTAGCTAATGAAGGGACAGAGTAGCTCCCTTTCATAGCCAAAGTTAGTTTGGTTCTCTTTAAAATGTAAAAAGGCAAATAGAAGATTTGCTTCTACAGGGTTATAACTGGCCTCTACCACCCCCATAGCCATCATCTCACTCAAAGCTTACCATGTCATGAGCATGGGGAGTACATCAGGTGATGTGGTAGAGGAAATCAGCATGAGAGAATCTGGTTAGTCTTGTGATGGTTATTTGTCTTAGCTTTGAAGATATTTTGATATATTTTGCATGGTATTAAAAGTTATAGCAGTTAAATGTATAGTAGTACGAATATAGCAGTTGTAAAAGTTTTTATATAAAAGCGTGTGAGCCCTAAAAGAACAATATTTTGCCCTGTGGCCTTTACAACTGCATTCTTTGACTTCATTTCAACTTGTTTATCACATCTTTTGTAAGACGTAATACTAAAAGATGTGATAAACAAGTTAAGATGCAGATATAGAATGAAACTAACAAAGAACTATTAATGAATAATAATGCATGCGAAAAATAGATAAGAAAAAAAGCAAACTTTTTCAAAGATAATGGTGTGAAACAAAAAGTTGCATTTTTTCCTTTTGTTTTAATAGAGGAAATTGCCAAATGCCAAATCTTAACAATGATAAACATGGCAAGTTTACCCCAAAATAAAGAAATCGAACCACATCCATTTATAATTATTTATCAATAACCAATGTTAAGACTCAGCCATTTCTGTTGCTTTTTCTAAAAAGGATTATTATCCTTTATTATGAAGTTGAGCTAAATATGGAAAAGTTTTGAGGTTTAGACTTTAGTTGAACTTGAAACAATGCACTTTTGCCAGCCTTTAATGAGCATCCATATCAAGAAGTAGAATTCATATTTATTACTAGCACTAAGTATATATATTTAAGAACCAATACTATGTAGAAGAAACAACCTCTGGTAGCTTATGGGCTAGAACCAGTTCTGGCTCGATAGTAGGAATTGTGCTTGTCATAATAAGCCTATTACTGAGCAACAAAACAAGGTTGAGGAATTTTTTTCTCACTCTCTCGTCAATACCTGACATAAAACCAAAGGTAAAAATTGTTAGTACCTGTACTTGAGAATGCCAATTACTTGTGTTTAAGTTGCACAAGAATGAAAAGGAATAATGAAATAAACATAATTATTATTGAAATCCACAAATGAACAAAAATGGTCAACAGGGTTATTGGAAGATATAAGTACAAAATAAATTGAAGGGATGTTTAAATAAAAATCAATTGTTAACATAGGGCACAAATAAGCAATGCAAATACAGCATGGTAATTCAAAGCTTTTGCATTAATAGCTCAAATTTTTCGCTATGAAAACAGACATAATATGCTAATCTATAAACCATCGTCCCAAGATGATCAATTACCACAACAACCTCCAAAATCAATTATCCTGAAGAATTAACAAAGTCGACCTAATTACCACAATCCGCACTTAAACCCGATATGAAAGAAATCCCTAGTCCAGATCAAGATATTCTGCAGAAACCTAGTTACATGCAGGCACTATTCTTACTCAATTGATGTAGAGTAAGAAAGCAATGTCCCGTCAAGTACATGGTGCCAAATTTGACAATTGCAGTAGAGAATCAACTAGAGGATATCGAGAGTTGAAAGGAAAGACTTTTTCTGTAAGAACCCCAACGGGTTCTATCTTCTCCAACCCCACTAATTTGCTATGCAAATGATATGTTTGCCTTGGAATTCAATAATTATATGAATTTTCTTGAATTTCCTTATTAAATCTGACTTGAATTATTACTTTGGGCTCTTAGGAATTCCGTCAAACATTTGTCATGTGGAGTCTATACTTGCTGTTGTAGTTCCCTTTGGATTTTTTTGTTGTCAATGAACATATGCATTCAAAGGGCTGAAACAAATATATGCGGATGTCTGATGTGAAATGAAAGTGCAATGCAAGACTTCTTGTTTGGATTTCCGATGGATTATGAAGACTGGTAATAAATGTAGCTGATTCCTACAGCTAATAAGCATTTCTACAAACACTTGGCATGCATACTAGAGATCCAATATAAACTGAAATGAATAGCTACAGGAAAGGCATTTCAACAAACAGTTATTGTGCAACCTTATAACTCCTTTATTTGATGTATAAACTTATTACAATCTGAGTACATTACTATGCCAAAACTCTATGGCAACGACTTATTAAAAGTAGTGAAGCTTATCTAAAGATATGAAATACAGCAAAGGAACCTGTTATATAACAGCTTTTTGACTTCTTGAAGCTTGATCAATTTTGCCCCAATTGCTGCGAACTCATCTTGAGGAAGCCCCAATTTTATATGATTTAATTTGTGCCAAGTCGCTGCTCCTAGAGACTGCGAATTCACCCAGCAGTGCCACAAAGTCACCAATATAAATCTGCTTGTTCTATTTTGCCAAATCGTTCTCAGCCAATGCACATTAACTGCAAATATTCTCCAATATTGATTCTTCAATGATAAACTGATCTGCAATGTAAACCCCTGTAAAAAAAACTTTTGAATCTTTCACCATTAAAGCTCAGTGTTGACTCCTGGATGAAGCCAATCCACAATTGCAAAATATCATTGGGTCTTTCACCAATTCAAAGTGCTAGAGCTAGAAGAATTCACAATTCCTCAAGCTTGAAACTCTGCAAACCCTTGCCAAATATCTCTTCACACAAATCAACAAATAAACAAGCATGGAATAGTTCGATTTTCTCCTCTTTGGCTTTATATATTTCTTCTCACCAAGAAGCTTCTCCATCACATCTCACATAACTTAAATCATATTTGCTTTTGTGTTGCTCATGCATTGACTTAGGAAAAACATTTAATGAGACACTTAATAAAATAATCATTTAATGCACTTTATAATCATTAAATGTCCTTTTATAATTAAGTCAAATAAAGTCATTAAATGCTCTCACTTTATAAATTGACTTTATAATATTAATTCCCCTTAATTATAACGTCACATGAAGTCAATATAATCTTCCCTTAAAATAATCAATTATTATTAAAGTAACACTTTAATAATGATTAAATATCATATCTCCATTAATAACCATTATTTATTATTTAATGATTCTGACTTCATCACTGGCTAACCCACTGCTCCCACTGTCAATCTGGGTGCCTTACTAGAAATAGTAAGGGTCCTCTCTAACATCCACTAACTTACTATAAATAGTAAGTCCCTCAAAACGGAACCAGCAACCTCTGAATATCAATGCCTCAAAACAAATGAAGGATCCGGTGAGGTAAACACTCACAACAACCACCTAAAGAGCTCCAAAACTCCCAAACTAGACCCTCTAATCCACCATACTAGCCTACGAGGGCCACTGATAGGCTAATCCAAACCACCAACCATGGTGAGCTAAAAAGGGGACATTACATTTTCAATTAAACAAGCTTAATGAGGAGTGCTCCACAATGGACAACAAAGGTGATACACAAGCAGCAGAAGTATTAGCACAATAAGCACGTATAGAGAATGATTTTCCAACCCAATCAGTTAGCTTTAAAATTTAGTGATCGTACTAAAATCAAACCGGTAATGTTCAAGGTAAGGTGGTTGGGACCATAGTAACGAGAATCGCCACTGAATCGCCGGAATTGCCGGTTCAGCGATTCGGTTCACCCTCCCCGATATTTTTGGAGCCGGTGAATCAGATCGGCAGTTTTTTGGCATGAATCGCCGATTCAAGCGATTCATCCAAAAATCGCCTGAATCGCCATGCGTGAACCAGCATGAATCGGCCATCAAGTCAAAAAAATTAAAAAACACTTGTTTTTTTTAATCTTTTTTTGTGTCTTTCCTCTTTGTTATAACCCTAAAGCTGGTTTGTGCAAATAGAAAATGTTCAAATAACAAATGTTCATGGCGAGGTGCGATTTGGAAAGATATGTCTCTTAACGACCAATTGATGCAACTATCCAATACTGATAGACATACGTTTCATGGATCTTCATCTTACATACATTTATGATTTGATGTCTTATGGAGCTGAAAAATAACTCTCGATGCCTTTATAAAATAATTAAAGTCGGTGGAAACTGCGCCGATAAAAGTGGGGAAAAATTAACCTTTGAGTCTTATTAGGCTCCATATAGAAGATGATGATGATGAAGAAGAAGAATATCAATAAATTATTAATCCATTAGTTGAACTTCAAACAATGATACTTGAAC
>MU224645.1:3037147-3059199 GCA_018584345.1 Thuja plicata
TATCATTGATCGGTTTAAATAACATCGACTGTATTGTCGATTCATGCTGAGCAATAAAGTATCGACTTAACATTGCATATGTTATGGTGTCAATTAAATACCGATCATTATCGGTTTATAAACTCACGCGGGTTTTACATTGTATCCCAAGCAAAAGATAACTTATTGTTATCGGGTTTAATATCACCGTATTACGGGTAACTGCTACTAAATGAAGAGCCATGTCTATCATAGACGTGGCCTCTTCCAAAATTAAATCATTGACACATATATATGCGGTAAGATGAAACTAGAGGAATCACCGAAATTGATAAGTGATATTCATCCAGTAAATTCAGAAGAACAGAGATATTGTTTATTCAGAATATCACGTGCAGATTACAGCAAAGGTAAATATTTAAATTATTATTTTTCAATTATAATAAAATTAAATCTTGTTTCAGTTGCATTTACAATTTCATATGATTAATAATAATATAACATATATATTATATTATTATTAATCAACATATATTATATGTATTCTAATGATCATACGACTGAAGATACAAACATTAACATGTGTGCTAAAGCTAACGAGCTTACTCAAACGTTTCAAGAGCAATAGGCTCAGTAAGCACATCTTACAAAAATTAAACAAACTAAAGTGGCAACCCAAGGATGGAGAATTAGTTTGAAAAGCTCCCCAACTAATAGACAAAGCTAAGGAGATTGACCAAACGAAGCGCTAACTGGTTGAGGTTGTATAAATGGTGAAGATTGCTTAGGAACAGGAACTATTAGTGGCTCATTACCTCAAGCTTCATACGAAGGAGGTTTACAAGTTGCGACAAAAGAGCTCTAGGACGTCTAATCCATCATCAAAATATCCAACTCCAAGAATGTCCTCTCATTCCCCTCCTTAGTAGATTCAATATATTTTAAATTTGTTGTTCACCTCCCAATTTTGTTTGAGTCATCTGGAAGATAACTTTCTTTTGTGGGGGTCGACAGCATTAATGTAATTAGTTTTGTTAATCGCCAAAATTCCCAATGGTAAAATAATATATATATATATTGAAAACATGATTGACAACTGCATATGTAGCATTCTTGAATTATTTTGTAATATCTGATGAATGAAATGAATTGACAACTCTTTATGAAATTGCTATTGTAAGTTATTGTTAGTCTCTATTTTATTATATTGTTTACTCTGCAACTATAGAACTAAAGTGTAAACAAGCCAAATCAAGACCAAAGTTGCATGTAATAGCCAATGAACCATAGAGACACACATAGCCAGTGAACCATAGAGACACACATAGCCAGTGAACCATAGAGACACACCCCCTAAAATCCCCACATTTTCAAGACAAGGATGTTTTTGGGATGTGAGGACTTGGGGAAAATCTCACATTATCACATTGCCACCTCCAACAAACAATGTCAGGATGTTGAGGACGTTAAGGACATCGAGATGTTGGAGGGACTCCCAAGAGTCCCTTGACCATCCAAGGGATGCCTAGGCGTCTCCCACAACCCCTACTCAAAAACTCCATTTGAAAACAAAAAAAGTTGATAAAATTGGGAAATGACATTCCTAATGAAGCTTTTTGAGGTTTTGGAGGCCTTATTGGTGCTAGCAGTGTTGCCCCTAGAACATGCAAGGGGCGTTGCCCCTGGACCTCACCGGGGGCTCTATCTTAGACCCTTCAAGGCTCGCTACACTTTGGCCCCACTGGAGGCTCAACCCTTGACCCCACTGGGGGCTCTACTCCCAAACCCATGCAAAGAGCACTGCCCCTTGACCCCAAAGTTCCAAACTTCCACCCACCATTGTTATTGAAAATGCAATCATTGCCATGTTTTTTATGTTTATTAGTTTAAACTTCGCTTAGTATGCAAAAGTTTCATTTGCAATTCTTATGCTTATTCTTGATTTGCTCCCAATATTCCAAAACTCTGGCCACCATTGTTAATGTTCAAATTTATTATTTTAATGCAATCATTGTCATGTTTTTTATGTTTATTAGTTTAAAATTTACATAGTAAGTCAAAGTTTCATTTGTAATTCTTATAATTATTCCTTGTACATCTTTTTATAACTAATTATTCAAGTACTATATGTATTTGTGCCACCCCCGAGCCATCATTGTTTGCCATCCCCAAACTTAGGCCCTTGAATCCACCATCCCTAAAACCTACCCCCCCATTTCCCCGTAAGGAAACTACATGAAACTATTATGATAACACTTTGTGAATGCACAAATCATAAAATACATAGAAATTTAGCAACAACCACCTGTTATCTTCTCTTTAAAACTTCATTAAACTAGAGCAATGAATGCAAGAAACAATTTTCTTGCACCCAAAACAGCTCATAAATGAAGTTAAAAATATTATCATTATACTCAATCTCTGATTAATCATATTCCAAATGATTTAAACCAGAATGAAAAGCTGTTTAATTGATTTAATACAAATGTAGGCTGTTTTCATTAATGGCAGCATAACAAACAAAGCAAAACAAAGTTCAAGAATGTTTCCCTTTTAGATGTCAAACCTATGGTCCACATTCATTTATCTATGAGCATTTTATATAAAGCGTGATTAATATTACTAACTCAAAATGCTTTGTTCCTATGGGCTTATGCAATATAGACATTAGCCACCATGACAAACTCCTAAAGACCTTGGCATTGCTCATTCAATAAGCTTTCCTCAAACCTTGTGAGAATATAAGGCTTACCTTTTGTAATAAAGTCGCCGTAGTAACCATAGTGGTGATTAATTATGTAAGCTATTATGTAATTAATAGATTTTAGAATTATGCGCAAGTGTTAAATTTTTAAATACCAATTACCATATCACAAACTCTATATAAGGAGATGAACCCTTTTGTAATATTCACTCCAATTTTTCATAATATCATATAGTATTATTGTGTTTTGTGCTCATCAATCATTTTGTGTGCATTTGGGGCCATCTTGGCTGCATCTAGCAGTGCCTCCAAAGAATCACATGCAACATTAAATAGACAAACTATAATAACATTATATTGGAAAATGGAGGCACCAAAGTCTAGATATCATATAGTATTATTGTGTTTTCTGCTCATCAATCATTTTGTGTGCTTTTGGGGTCTGCTTTCCTACATCTAGCAGCACCTCCAAAGAATCACATGCAACATTAAATAGACAAATTATTGGAGGATAGAGGCACCAAAGGCTAGAGGATGTTCGTCATCTTGAGTTCACACTCAGAGATGGTGCTTTGCATGAGAAGCGCATGTTTTGCTTTTGTGTGTTTTTTTCTCCAAATATCAAGAATATTGAAGAATTACTGTACTACAGAGTTTTTTATTTTGAAAATAGGAAGGGATTCAATGTAAACTCAATATGGATTGCTGCCCAAATAGTTCGGGAGTCTATGGATCTTGGGAAATATACCCTTACCAGGGTCATGAGACAACTTGATGAAGCACTGTGGATATGGCTCAACATAGATTGTTGCCCAATATAATTTAGAAGACATGTGATTCGAGAGCTCGGGAAGGTTGTAATTTGGGAGCTCAAGAATTCAGCTTGGGAACTACACCTTTATGAGGGTTATGAGGCAGCTTGATAGAGTTCTACCTGATCCAGGAATTGTTTTCAAAGAATAGTTTCTCAAGAACATGTATTTGTGTTTTTTCGATCAGCATGTTTTTTTGTGTACGTAAACCTTTAGGAGAGATGTTGGAAAATTAAAGTTTACATTTTAACAAAGTCACCTTAGTGATTTTGAGGTTAATTAAAAGTTGGGATAGTTTGTGAAGTTGTACAGAACTAACACAGAAATGCAATGTTATATAAGCATTTGTAAAATACCTTATAATCAACACAGGAGTGCAATGCTCTATAAGCATTTGTGCAATACCTTATAATCATATTAGATAGTCAATAATAATACTTTATTCATCTTTTGTTGTGCATGTTATGGATTACTCATATCTACGATAGCTTTGGCTACAATTACATATTTCAACACATTATGGGAACTCTAATGGAGAAAGAAAAGTTTCTAAAGTCGGGAAACATTCAAACCTCATTGTGGTCAAATTTAATGCACATAAGTCATCACAACAAGATAACATTAGGTTTTCAAGCCACATTAGAGAGGAATCTATTATTCACGACTTGTGATAACATTTTCAACAGAGATAATGCCTAGCTAAGCTTCGATAATCATTGTAGCAATTCTTCTGCCTCGCCAACTAGCCCTAGACCTACTAGACAACTAAAAGAAAAAATAGTAAAAAGTACCTTACTAAAGATATTACGATTTAGACAACAAAAACATAAGAAATCAAATTTTCATTTATAATCTCCGATGCATGAAAAAATCAATCCCTGTAACATTCAGAGCTTCTCAGAACTTATCAGAATTGGACAACCATCTTATTCCTAGTATATTTGCAGACTTCAGGAAATTTTAAATTTGATATTGACGAACAGTAGGGTGGCTTTTTTGAGCTATTTTTGGGTGGCTAATTTAGAAATAATGATAATGAAGACTTTGAAATGGGGCTTCTGTAAGAGGACTGGTATTTTCAAAAAAATTCAAAAGCTGGATTGGCTTAATTAGAAAGACGTTCCTAACAAATTTTCAAAATCATATTATCAGTTCGATAAATGCGCGCATACCATTTTACACAAGTAAAGCGTTTGGCCACTTTCAAATTTCTCTGTAACAAAATAAATTTTATACGAGGTTATATCAGATACATTAACACTGTACATTTCCCTCACCCTTGTCTCTTAAATCCATAATACCACATGAACGCGTAGAAAAGGATCATTTGAACATCAAAATATTACAGAAATGATATTAAAACCGATTCAATTATTACAATACTACTTCGATCTTGCACAGCATAACCTGAATAGGTAGGGTAACAAAAATTATAAGAAAAACCCAAACAATTACTGAACATTGGCTTAGCATAACATGAATTCGGTATAGAAAATCATTTAAAACAGAGAGATCACTTTGCAAATTGGTAATAAATTTAAGATGGAGCTATATGTATAATGAGAACTGAATTATGAAATGTTTAACTGACCTTTCCGAAAGAGTGTTTGATACTACGAGAATATTCAGCAGAGTCGTATATGGTATTTCATAACTGGATTCTCTTTGCTGCATTGTATATCATTTTTGGATCCGGATAAGGAAAACCAAGTGTAATTGTACCAGAACTTTGTCGTTACCCTCGCTAGAGATACTACCTACCCCGAACGTGCAAAGCAATGCCATTTATTGTGGGGTATGCCCTTGGTTGTGGGGTTTGTATTTAACGTCATGGTTAGATGAGGAGAAATATATATAGTATTCATGGGAGGTTGGAGGGATATATTCTATGTATTTTAATATTGTATAAGTAGTTATATAATAAAATGATTCTTATTAGAGGAAACTATGTCATTTGTCTCAAAATTCTAATATGTTGTCATTTTTGTTGTATCATTTTCTTTCTTAGAATGGTTAAAATTAAAGATTTTCAGTCATCCAAGTATTTTTCTACTGAGCTCCATTTTGTGTTGAACCCACGTGCTTCAGCAATGAAGAATCAATCAAGGGAAAGGGAGATGATAGACAATCTTGAGGCACCAGTCCATAAAGGAATCATGCATACCTGAAACCAAACTCAAACACATTGGCTTCTCCTATTGTTGGGTCCAAATTGGAATCAAACACATTGGATTACCTTGTTGTTGGGTCTCAATCATCACACCCTAACTCATCCAACAGACTGCATGTTTCCTCTATGCAACTTGAAGCAAAGAATAATTAGCCCTCGCGAACCCTTGACCCTTCCGGAGGTAAGGCCATCACTTCCGAGTTCCCAAATGATATTGTAAACATGATAGAAGATTACAAAACTAGATTAGTTATTCTCTTTTTTTTCCTAAAAGGCATCCCATCAAAGCAAGACCTTTTTAGATGGACCTATGGAGATTGGGAACAAAAGGGGTGATTAATAGAATCATTTAGGGTTCTAGATAGGGGCTATGTTGCTCAGACATTTGTAAACCTAGGATATTGCCAAAGCAACACTCCATTATGGCTCTTGGATAATCTGTGGTTAGACATGTTATCTCCAAACCTGGGATATTGATTTCCACCTAAAGGGGATCTCTAAGTCCAAATATCCCATGTGGTTGGATTTGCCGCTCCTTAACCTTTCTATTCATCCCTTTTTGCACAATATAGGTGCCCAATTAGGAAGGGTTGTTTGGTGAAAACCTAAATTTGACAAATGGGCTAGTTTAAAACTACACCCCAAAGTTTGTGTTGAAATGGATTTGACTCAACCCGTCCTTGATTCGATCAAGCCTAGTTTTGAATGCACATAATAGATTACATATCTCAAGAAATATATTATTTATTTTGACTATAGAACATAAAGTCATCTCGTTAGGGACTTCCCTCACTACAAGCTCAGAGCCACTCGAGCTACAATTTATGAACCTCTTCCCCTTAACCCCCTTCCAGTTGCTCCAAAGAGCTCTAGGTTCCCTCACTCTCTTTTCAATCCCCCTCTTTGAAACTCTCCATTTTAGAATCTTCACCAAACCCTGAAGCCCCTCCACCCTCTTCCCTTTCTCATGAAGACACCTCCTTCAAATAACTCCTAGATGGAAAAGGAAAAAGAAAGGAATCAGTCACCCCTCCCCTCTTTAACATCCAACACATTGGTGTGCCTTCTCAATCCTCTATACCCATAATAACCCCACCAACTAACCATATGAGCTTGTCCTTGCAGCCTAACATCCCTATGAGAACTCCCCCTTTAAGATCCTTGAGATCACACTCTCATTTGGCTTCTAGAGAGAGACCCCTATTAATGGCTTGCTTGACCCTCAAGCCTTACTGCAACCAAATCAATTTAACACTCTCATCACTAACGAGAACATTCTTGATTTCCAGTTATATATCTCATACAATAATGGAATGTGGGGTGATTGACAATCTCATATTTTAAGTATCATGTTAAACTATCTATCCTAAGTGTTGTTATAGTAGAAACACTCCCCTTTGTCAACTAATGAGTTTGGAAACTAGAAATAAAAGCTACATACTCTAAAGGAAGCTTCCCCAACAAATTCAAGACCAATTGTCCATCCTTCTTCTCAATGCCACAACCTTTGAGTTGTGCTCTTAGCTGATTTTCCTTATTGACATAGTCTTAGATCGCATCAAAGTTCTTTGAATCCAAGATGAGAAAATCACTATCAAGTGTACATCCTCTAATCTCATCAAAATGACCATACAATTTTAAGCAAGTTTATCCCAAGCTTCCTTGATCATCTTATACTTTTCAATAAAAAAGATAAGATCAACATATATGTTTCCTCAACATTCTAAGAGCGATAAAACTTTTAATGAGTCATTCAAATTTTAGATTAAGATCAGCCTTAGGATTTGAGGATTCTAAAATAGTTCCATCAACATAATGTTTTGATCCATTTTCCATTATTTTACTCCTTGTATTTATTTTCCATGTTTCATTATTATGTAGAGTTAAAAGTGGAAATTTAGGAGAATCCATAACTGAAAAATCAAAGAGCACCAGAGAGAGGGAGGGAGGGAGAAGGACACAAGACCACCCCCTCTCTCCAATTCATTTAATCAAATAACCCCTCCCCTCCCCCAACCAAAAAAGAAGAAGATAAAATTTGGCACTTAGTGCATGTGCAATGGCCACTTGCAAAATAAGAGCAAAGTGGACTTCTGATTTTGATGTTTTCGATTGAGGGTAAAACAGTTTTTGAAGGGAACCGTAACCCTTTACAATAGGAGAAAAGATAGGCAAATTAATATCACAGCAAAAAGGAACAGCTGGGGGGAAAATGAGACGTTAGAAACCCCACAGCACAACCAACCAACAAAAAATAGAAGAATAACAAAAAAAACACGAAGTCGAGAAACAACACTGCTAAGCCACTTTTTCCATAATCTCCGCAGTGTCTACCATTAGCAAATCATATTGCTGGATGGCATCCCTGAGATCCTTGAACTTCTGATTTTGATGTTTACAACTAACTTAATCAAGATATAATAAACTTGGATCACTCTACAAAAGACCAAACTAAGGTCAATGCATTACAATTGCAAAAATAAGCCAAATTTGAAAGTATAATGTATGATTATAGTCACTGTAAACTAATAGTACCAGTGTAAAATACAGAAAAATAATGCACTTTCAAAACAATTGCACCTGAAAAGGAATCTGTGTGGGCCTAAACAAGGTCTCTAAATGTAGTGTGATCACGAATGATGGATCGCGGAGTGTGATCTAAAACGTTGATGAAAAATTTCTTACACAATCTACCCAGAAGAATCTCACAATAAGGCCTCTAAAGTTGCAAAATAGAGATTATGTGATTTTCTAAAAAATTTATGCTCAAAATCAGCAAACTCCTACACCATTGTGAAGAGCACAAAATTCTACCCCAAATAAAAAACATTGCTTGCAAAAACTAGCTCAAATGACTAAAATAACATTGTTTAAAAATACCTGCGTAATTATGACACCTGAATCGTTGACGCACATCCAAATTTCAAATGGCTATGGGTATGGTCTCTAGTGTCTAATTTGGATGAAACAAAAGTTGATCTTGGGGGTTTTGGATCTCTTGAATCCACTAGTGACCTGATTTGCACTAATAAGCTCTAATTTTGACCTCTAATAGAAAGCCACAAAGAGGACCCTGCCCACCAAAAATAAAATCCACTAAAAAGTGCACTCAAATATCGCAAAAGACTATCCAATTGCACTCAACAATCTCTAATACAATGTAAGATTTGGCTACAGAGATAACCGCCCAAGATCTAGAGGCCTAATGAAAAGCATAATAACAAGAGAGAATGAATATGACAAGAATAAAGTGTATTCTCGCCAAGAATATAATAAGATATCTTGAATGATGTTTAGAGCCTAAGAGAATGACTTACTAAGTGCAACAATTAAACACACCAACACTAAGGAACTAAATAGATATCTTGTAGCTTCAAGAAATCAAAGTTAGTAAATCTCATCTTGATGATTCACCTACTATTATTTGGAAGAGGTCCACTTTTTCCATACTAACCACATTGGTTGTAGTGGTGGGATTGTGTTGAGACTTTCTTCTTGGCTAGCGATATCAATTATTGTCTCTTGATCTAACTCACATAATTATTGTGTGTGGAAAACAAACCTAGTCCAAGGTAATGTTGTTGTCTTCTATTGCAATTATGCTCTCAATTCCTCATCCAAGAGAGCTCGTACCTTATGGGTATGGCTATGTACGCAATTACCTATTATTAATTGGGTACTTCGGGGTGATTTCAACATGACAGAACACCCTGCTGACTTAAGTTAGGACAATCATCATGGATTGCCTCACCTTGAGTTTGAAGCTTAGAACCATGCTCTAAACTTGTTAGGTGTGCATGATCCCATCATGGGAAAATAGGCTCTCGTATACCTCATTGGCTCACATGGGCAATTGTTGTGAAGGATTTTCTCAGAAAATGTGTCATTTGGATATTTTTATATTTATCTCAATTTGCTTGTTCTCAATTCTTCGTTGGGGCACCTTGTTCATCTACAGTTGACTACTAGTCTTTCTAATCACCTCCCCATATTCACCACCTTATTTCTCAATGGAGGTAATATTTTGTGTAATGATCTCCTATACAAATTGTACACATATCACATTCAAAATCAAAGATTGTATTGGAGGCATTCTCAATGTCTAAAAAGTTGAGCTCGAACCCTAAATGAAAGATGGATCTACTAGTGGAAAATAAAAAATTCTTGTTGCGCTATTTTTCATTCAAATTTTGGCAAAAGAGTTGCAGTTAAGCATTAGAGACTTGAGAAAATTATTAGGATTGTTAGAATAACTGAGAGGGGGGTGAATCGGTTAGCTCCCAATTATCCTACAGTCCCAAATTCCTCCAAATGTATATAATAACAATTTCAAACATATAATTCAACTCGGTGAAATGTATTCTCTAATCTCAAACTTTAGTCAATAGTGTTTACCGAGTATCAGTAAATTAATACTATGATTACCGATCAATGTCAATAAAGTAAAGTGTAAAGAAAAATAACAATCCACAACATTCATGCACATTGACACGGATTTTTAACATAGAAACCCTACTAAGGGAAAAACCACCTGGGACTGGTAACCCAAAATATTTCACTCTTCTGAAGTGAGCTCAGTGAAGAGCCAACCTTGTTAAAGGTTATAATGCACACTGTTAAATGTGACCTAATTAGAGGATTTAAAACTAACAATTCTCTCTTGACCATGCATTCACTATGGGGTCATCAAGAAAACACTCAACATTCATTAGAATATCATAATAAAGACTTTCACGTCCTACTCGGTTAAGAGATTTATCTGTAACAATGGTTAAACTGATATAGTAATGATCTGATTCAAATACAACTCTATTTTGTATATTTTCATATCTATGCTAAGTACATAATACCTTTGATCAATTTGTTCACTTCAGTTCACCTCATACTTCAAACTTTGTTCTGCTCGGTAATGCTCTTTCCTCTATCATTCAATGATGTCTACAGAAAATGCTTGGTTCTGTCTTTAACCAGTTTGATCAGTCATGCATAAACTTCGCATGTGCACATCAAGTGTATGTATTATTCAAAATGAATCTCGTCTCTTATATAGACATCATAGCTCATTTAATTTCCATCCTTCATATTTTGATGCTTAATCTCCATCGTTGATTTTTCCGCTTAAACCATCCTCGATAGTTGTGTTAAAAACACGTTTCAATATTTGTCGTATGATCTTCCTTGAATTTTCATAACTGTTTGATCAACATAACAAACTTTATATTTTACCTCAAAATCATCAATTGCCAACTCAACATTCTAGTCGGCCTCGTTTTGATTAAATTTCTCGGTCAATACCATGTTGTGTCGGTGATCCCTAGCTCGTTTATCACTGTACTCGATATACACTGTGTTTTACATGGTGTTCACTGTCTCTTAGTGTATACAAAACTCTTCATTTACCGACCACATAAAATTTGTTTGTTCGAGATCTTCAATCCATAATAGATGTTTGTCAACATACTGATAGTCAAATAAGTTGACATCAATGACAATACATTAACTGATAATGTTTATCATCATATTTGTAACTCGGTTGACTATCAACAAATGACTTCAAACATACAATTAGTTGTAGTTCATCAATCTCTCCCTTTGGCATTGATGGCAACACAATATGAAATATACAATATATAAATTCCATACTACAAATACCAACCTTATGTTCTACAACTGCAACAATTCTCTAGCTCTCCCTAGCTTGAATATATAATCTGTTTCAGCAATAAAAACTCACCATGCAGACTCTTCCTACAGATCTGACTCTTCTGTTCTTGAATCTCTTTGTAGATATATATTTCTCTCACTTTCTCTTATATTTCTCCCTTTAGTGGATAGATGTTTCATTTAGTGGATAGATATTTCATTGATCATTCTCTCCCTTTGACAACAATGCCAAAAAAAAATATACAGCTCTTCAGTAGCCAAAGAAATATCTTTGGGTTTTCGTGCAGTAGGTACCTTGTAGTGTACTGATATGTCTGTGTCAGTCCAGTTTAGCTTTGCATCAACATGATTGATATTCTAATTTCGTGTAGGTTGATGCAATCTCCTAGTTAGCTTAGTTACCAATAGACAAGGGACGAACCCCTATTCTACCTCTCAAGTACTCAAATGTATCCTTCGGTAAGGGTTTAGTGAATATGTCTGCAAGTTGTTCTTTTGATTTTACATATTCCAGTATCACTTGTTTATCTTGTACTTGTTCCCTCAAGTAGTGATATTTGATAGATATATGCTTTGTTTTTGCATGCATCACAAGATTCTTTGAAATATTTATTGCACTTGTATTATCATAGTAAATTATCACTGGGTTAGTGATCTCTTCATTCATGCCTTTCAATAGTTGTTTGATCCAAGCTATGTTCAAACAGTTGGCATCAACAGCAACATATTATGCTTTTGCAGTTGACTAAGATATGCATCCTTGCTTCTTGCTTATCCAAGTAACTAATCTTTCTCCAATAAAGAATGCTCCACTAGTAGTGCTCTTTCTATCATCTATGTTCCCAGCCTAATCAACATCAGTATAAAAATTTAGTTTGAACTTTCCTTCCCTTTTCTACCATAGTCCATAATATTCAGTATTCTTCATATATCTAAACATTCTTTTTACAGTAGTCATATGTGATTCTCTAGGATTAGCAGAAAATATTGCAACAATTCTAATTGTGTGTGCAATGTTAGGTCTTGTGTGTACTGTTATACACTAAATTTTCCACCCTATTCAAGCTCTCATAGTCTTGATAATCTAGTATAACATGGAAATCATTTCCAAGTTGTGGGACCTTTGCTAATTGAAATGAGACCTCCAAGTTCTAGGTTGGTTCCTCTTGGATTATCACCCTAAGTTGCTCTTTATGCATGAAAGTAAAGTGGATAGGAAAAGGGATAGAAGGAATGTTGAAAGGGAAATGACTGATAAGCAAGCTGTCCTACTAGGTGATACACCGAAGGTAATTTTCTGAATTAAAACACAACAATCAATGTTAGAAAGAGGACTTGAATCTAATAGAACACAACTTTCTAGATAGGCTTGCATAATTATTTCATAGAGAGGTCTAAGATAAATAGAGGCTATTCAGGGAAAGAGATGATTTCACAAACAATAGCATATTCACTATAAATAGACATAGACTATGGCCTGCAAACAAACATCCATTTCTGCAATCAGGCATAGGAATGAGACAAAATGCCAGGGGACTTAAAAATATCCACAAAATCATCTAAATCAGATCATCCACAGTAGTACACAATATTGCAGAAAGAAAGAGGGCTTAGGAGCTCCAAGTTCATTCAAATACCAATCTCTGTATTATATTCTAGTAAGAGAAGTACAAACAAGAAGACCCAGGGACAAAAAGAATGTCACAAAAAGCCTTTGCAATATTTGTAATTCAATGAGATAACTAACACATGAAAACTTAGGGGCAGAGAAAATGCCACAAAAATCTTACACTAGCTGGAAAAATCTAAACTAAAAAGCTTTAAAACTAACTTATATATATATATATATATATATATATATATATATATATATATATATATATATATATCCTAGCATGCGGGCTCAAGGAAACAATCTGATTCTTAAAATTAGGGTTTCAATATATCTTGGATAAATAATTCAAACCCTAATACTATCAATTCTACCCATCAACGCCACAAAAAATATCCCGTTTGATATGATATAGCTTTGAATATCTTTCCCATCGTCATAAAATGCAATCTGAAGAAACTGGCCCGATCCATCCCTCTATCTAGAGCTTAAAATTTTGCGCCACCGCCAATCTTCTGAGAATCAGATATTTGAATATTTGAATATTTTAAATGAGCAATGGTCACAGGTGGCGTGAGTTGATCCTATCGATGGCTCAAAAATCCTTGACCTTTTCTATTTAAAACACAGCTGTCAATTTCCATCTTCTATTTGTTACTGTCTTTGGCTTTAACCCAAGCCTTACTCCCCTTGAACTATGGTTACCCAAAATCCTTCATGTCACCGAGTCAGGATATCATTTATTTAACCCTAAGTTCCTTTGGAGACTTGGAGACTACCTTTGGATTAGATCAAGATCGGGTAGTCAGTGCTAAATCTCCAATCCTTAAGAGAATATTCCATTTTATTACGATACTTAGCGACTGCGTGATCTTTAACCTGATTCGCCTTTTACTTTGGGTTCCTTACCAAGACTTGGAAACTGCATAGTCTCATAGTCTCCTTTCACTTTTCTTAACTATAGTTCATCATGCGACTACGCGACCACCGTAAGATTAGATCTCAAATCAACAGCTGGTGTGAAGTCGGGAGAACTTTTTTCTGACCCCACCACCTCACGGAGATTAAGAGACTAAAGCAAATAGAATAGTAGTCTCCAAGTCTCATAATATATGCTGATGTCATGACTTTGTTAGGAGACCTAGCAATGACCGTAAGATGGGAAATATAAGTGATCACGATCGACGGTGTGCGGAAAGTCTCATGAGCATTGAAGAATATTTATTTTCTTGCCGCAACAAGGAGACTAGAGGTAATCTTGGGGTCGCCACATGATATGGAATGTGCCAATTCTATCACACAACTTAGAGACAAAGGGCTGGGAAAAGCACACATGCCAAAAAGGAAACTTAAGTGCTGGAAAAGGTAACGACAAATTAGAACAAGCTTGGGATAGCTAGGGTTTTTTATCAAATCTGTATAGGGTTTTTTTATACTTAGGCTCTTTTCCATGAACAAGGATAAACCAGAGGCCTAGATATATTTTTAGAGCTAAGTAAAACATGGCAATAAACCATACATACTGGTCTCTACCCTTGTGGGAGCCTCATTTACTCCACCTGTAGCCAAAATTTGCATGATGTGGAAATTTTGGATAACATTTTGGCAATTTCTGTGGGATGTTTGCCTGCTAGACATTGAGAACTAATGGCCTTTGACATCCATTGGGCATAGGATTCATCACTTGTATACTAGATCAGAGACCTCTGGGAAGGCATGCAAATTTGAGCTAGGAGGAGGAACAACTTAACTATGTAGAAGAACTTCTTGGAAAGCAGGAAACTAACCTGGAAAGCAGGGACGAAAAACAAGGAAACATATTTACAAATATTTACAAGGAAGGACAAACCACAAAACAAGGTTTCAAGTGGAATCCATTAATAGAAATGGGCAAGGGATCTCCTCCAAGAGTAGTAATTGGAAAGCATTATGCTCCTTGCACTCAGTGATGATGAATGGACCTCCCCGGAAGGAATCAAATTTAGTATATCTGCCAGGCTTGGTCTTGAACTCATCCCATTTGAGGACTACATCCCCAATTTTAAAATTTCTAGCCCTGTCTCTTTTATCAAAACTTTTCTTTGTTTGCATCTGATAGAATTCCATATCTTTCATGGATTTATCTTTGTGTTCCTCTAATTCCATAATCTAAGCACACCTAATTTGCAAAGGATCTCCTTCTTCAAACAAGACATATTGAGTAGCTAAGTCCAAAGCTGGAAATTTAATTGAAATGGAAAACTTAGCTTCTCTTCCATACACTAACATGTAAGGAGAATTCTCAATGATTTTTTTGGGGGTAATTATGTCTAACCATAACGCAGATTTCAATTTGGTGTGCCAATCTCTTTGGTTATCTTGTAGGGTCTTCTTGATTATCCTAATCAAGTTCTTATTAGTTGATTCTACCAAACCATTTCCCTGAGGGTAATAGTTTGAACTTGTGTTCAAGTGAACACCATGTCTAATTGCCCACTCTGAGACTTTGAGGCCTGTCAAAGCTAATGCATTGTCTGAAATAATAGAGTCCGGGACACCAAATCTGTGAATTATATCACCATAAAAACTCAGGACAACATTCTCATTTGCTTCCTTCAATGCAACTGCCTTTGTCCATCTAGTGAAATAATATGTTGCAGTAATTATCCATTTATGGCCTGCACTAGATGGAGGATTAATCATGCCAATGAAATCTATGCCCCATCTCATGAAAGGTTGCTCTGTTCTAATGGGCTGAAGGGGCAAGGCTGCAAGCCTTTCTTTTCCTGCAAACATGGCACACTTGATGCATTTTCTTACATAATCATGACCATCCTTGAAGATAGATGGCCAATAGTATCCAGCCCTCATGATCTGAAAAGCGGTAGTCCTAGGAGAGAAATGACCTCCAGAAGTTCCATCATGAAATTGAAATAGGACATTCACTATCTTTTTTGAATCAATGCATCTCAAAAGGACACCATTGTGGTCCTTTCTAAAAATAATTTCATCTATTAGCACAAAGGGGATGGATTTTAATCTATAGTACCTTCTTTTTGTTGAATCTAGATCTATAGGGAATTCCCCCATTTTCAAGAAATGAATCATGTTAGGCAACCAACCTGCTGCCTTGGCATGATCTTCTGTCGAATGCACAACTAGAGATGCATTCTCTTCCTGCTGTTCTCTTAGGGTATAATCCTTTGTTAGTTTCTCACATAAGCCTCTCCCTCTGACCAGTTTAGTGATTTGGAGATCAATGTCATATTCCATGACTTTGGTAATCCAACCAGCTCTTTTTTCATTCAGGTCTCTAGAAAGCAAGAACTCTTTGACACTTGGATGAGTGACCCTTAGTTGCACTTTTCTATGGGTTAACAAATGTTTGAACTTCTTTAGGCTTTTGACCATAGAAAGCACATGTTTTTCTACAAAGGAATACCTTTGTTCATATCCTTCTAAACCTTTTCTAAATAAAGCAATAGGCTACTCCAATCCTTCAGAGTTTTCTTGAGTCAATATTGCAGAAATAACATCTGATCCTCCAAAAGCATAAAGGATAAAATCCTTACTGAAATCTGGATTCAATATGGCAGGAGCTTTTTTCAGATCCTCTTTGATAGCTTGGAAACTGGCTTTCCCTTCTTTGTTCCAATAGAAAGATGTATTCTTCTTCAACATTGTTGTCAAAGGCTTTAATAAATCTGCAATATTAGGCAAGAAACACCTGACAAAGTTAATCCTTCCTATGAAATATTGAAGACTTTTCTTCTGATGTGGGAGTAGGAGCTCTAAGATAGTTGCAATCCTCTCAGGTTCTACTGTAATTCCTTTCTTGGATACTATATATCCCAATAGTTTCCCTTCATGAACTGCAAACACACATTTCTTGGGATTAAGAGACATCCCAAACTCTCTACATCTTTCAAATATATTCCTCAAATATTTGATATGATCTATTGCATGCATAGAATAAACAGTTATATCATCTAAGTAGACCAGTACAAACTTGTACATGCGGCTTTTAAAGGCCATATCCATTGCCTTTTGAAAAGTAGCACCTGCATTAGACAAACCAACAAGCATTTTTTTATAATCCATGGTTCCGCACTTGGTTGTAAATGCAGTCTTATATTGATCTTCTTCATGAACCAGGATCTGATTGTAGCCTGAATAGCCATCTAGTAATGAAAATCTCTCAGATCCAGAGACACATTGCAGAATTTGCTCCATAGATGTCAGTGGATGGTGGTCCTTTAGGGTGGCCCTGTTAAGGTCTCTGAAGTTAACACATAATTTGAGTTCCCCATTCTTCTTCCTAACAGGAACAAGGTTGGAAACCCAACTAGTATGCTTGATGGGGTAAATAATTCCACTTTCAATCAGTTTTAGCACTTCTTTGTGCATAAGTGGTTCAAGCTTGGGGTTGACAGGCCTTTTCTTCTGTCTGACTGGTTTGGCATTAGCATCCAATTCAATTATATGTTGAGCATGTTAGTTCCTTTTCTTGCTAACATATGAAATACTCTCAATAATCTTGCTCTATTTATCCCAGACACTGATCAAGCAAGATATAGAATGACAGAAATAGGGTTTTTAAACCCTCTACACTTTGAGCTCCATAAACTCGGGTGGGAATACCCTTCTAACTTAGAATGATCAAATCACAAAATCATTCTAAAATATATGAATGGAATTACAGGGATTGACCTCTACAACATTTATTTGACAGATCAAGACATAAAGATAAAGATCAATTTTAATAGTGATAGTCAACCATTTCAATGGAAAACATACCAGTGTTTTATCATAGGGTATGGAGTCAAATATTCATAACCAATTGCTCATGAACAAGAACTTAAAACAATGAAAGATGTGATATAACAATAGATATACCTTATATATCTACCTTCACACATATGACAATTTAATTCATCAAATTCATTATAAACCCTGAATCTCACTAAAACAATCCTAAGGCAATTTTAATCTTTCCTTGAAAGAACCCTAAAACTATTTCAAAATCTGCCTAACAGACGTATAAATTGAACATTCCTTGAGCATCCAATTTAAATAAAATTCAGAAAAAAACAATGAAGACAAAATAATCATCATATGTTTCATAAACTATTGATGGATTTCATTTGTATTCATAATCAAAAGTTTCTATTAAATTCAACAATAAATTTCAAAACGCTACTCAAAATAGATTGATCTTAAACCAGAGTTTATACAACTTCAACTTGTATTCCCAAATGAAAAAATGGCTATATCTCTCCCAGTAGTCTTGGAATCCTTTTATAACTAAGGATGCAACAAGCTACATACTACATGGGAAAGATATACAAAATCTTTTACAACAACTTTTAAAACTGACATAAAAGCCAAAATCACAACATATCATGGGTGGCAAAAGTTGGCGAAGTCCGAACTGAATTTGTTGCTGCAGTTTGAAAATATCTTTGCTATCCTTTCAACTTCGCTTCCCACTCATTCAATTCTTTACTATCATTTGGCCAATCAAAATTCTTTTCCAGCTCTAGCTTAGCAACAATTTCTATCCATCTGGCATCCAAGGTTGTTCTAGCCTCAGAAACAAACTTTGCCATATCTCTCTCAACCTTGAAGAGGTTATCAATTAATTCATTGCAATACTTGGCTTAAGTATCTTTCTCCAGGCGCTGCTTCATCTCTTCATCCTTGAATATCCCATCAAACTCAACTGTCCAATCTGATTGTGGCTTTAAAGTACCAGCTTCATCATAGATCTATGGGATTAAGGCAGGGCACTGATCATCAAATAATTGCAACTTGTTACCAATTAAATCAACTTTTCCATTGAAGAATGCATAAGTATCATTCATTTCACTAATCATCTCAATAGTGTCAGATACTTTTTCAAGAAATTCATCACTATACAAGATAGTTGTCTTCAATTTATCCATTACTCTAGCCTTTCCTGACCAAAACTTGAAAGTGGGCTCCAGAAAAGTCATGGCTTCAGCTGTTGTCTTCGAGGCTTCTCGTAGTGAGCCATATAATGTGTATATTATGTCAATATTTTGTTTCAAAACATCAATTTGATGTTGCAGTATGGGCAATATGATAGTCATAATATCAATAATTGGCCCCTATGACAGCTCCTTAGATTGGCCTTCTGCTAGTGCTGAGTCTTCTTTTGTTCCTACTGCAACATTTATTTCATCTTTTGATGTCTCCGTGGGAGCTACATTCTTCTTACTTTCTTCCAATTCTTCCTTCAACTTGGCTATTTTCTCCTCCAATTTGTAGTTATGAACCATGACTTCTTCATGCTTTTTTGCCAGGGCCATCATTTGGCCAAATGTTGTCTCATATCTTTTTGATAAGTCCTCTATTTTTGCTAGATTCATGAAGGACACTTGGGTCATTAACTAAGCTATCTCAATGTCATTGGTGTTTTGCAAGTTCCAGATCATCTTATCTGCCCTCATTTCCTCTCTGATGGGGAGGTCACCTTACTAGCCTGGATTCCTACTCTCTTCTAGGAATCTTACCTTGGACCCTATTCACTTCAGGATCCTCTAGACTCACACTTTAGTCTCTTAGGGTTCCTCTCAGACCCTAACCAGAAGGACTTCTATTCTCCCTCTCTCCTAGGCTTCCTACCCACCGAAAAGTCTCCCTCTTCACTGTATCTTACTCTTCATGACTGAATACAGTCAGTCATGCACCTTCTCCTTCTATCTCTCTCTCCTACAAGTTCTCTAGCTGGACCATTTCAGCTCGCCTGGGACTTGTCCCATTCTGACTAGCCTCTTCTCCAACACAGACACTGAAACAGAAATAAAATACATAATGGGTACCTTTTGACAGTCACATCCCATAAGCCTGATCATGAGAGTCAAAAGGTATCCATTGAACTGAATTGGAATCAAAATCCTCCTCTACAGAAGTCTGCACACAAAACAAGTTTACACAGAACACACCAGGAACACTTCTTTATTGAAAATTAGAAGTTTACAATGCAAATTCAAATCTTCTCTGCTAGTCTGCTCTGTCTCAAATTTCTCCAACCTCTTACAATGGTTCTTTCCTCCATTTTATACTCGGCCTGTTCTTGATTCGTAACCATTTTTTTTTAGGTTACCTAGCCGCCTGAGGATTCTGACTACCTCGGCTCTTCGTATTCCTTCTGTACCTGTCATCGAGATCTTCCTTTGCATGGCCATCCACATGGACAACATCTTCCTCCGTGTCACTGACTTTTCCAATTCCCTCTGTGATGTTGACAAATCAACATATTTACTACCTCTGTCTGTTAGTCGCACTGTCGCGAGACTCAATCATTATGCATGCCTTTATCCTGTGACTTGGTGATAACTTGATGTCATGCACTCGCCATGCTTCCAACCGAGCTGCTTATTCCTCTACGACCTTGCACTGCACTGTTGTCGCATGCTCGCACCTCTTCTAGATGAGCTGCCAATTCATCTGCGACCCTGCGATACATAGCAGTCGCGTGCTCGCAATCCTTATACCTGAGCTGACATTTTCTCTGCGACTGAGTGATACAATGCTCGTCGCACTTTCGCACTGTTTGAACTGAGCTGATGTTTTCCCTTGCGACTAAGCGATGAGCTCTCGCCACGCGCTCGCAATGCTTTTTCCTTAACTGTCTGTTGCTCTGCGATCACGCGATGCATAGGTTGTTGCTCACTCGCACCCTTATGAACTTAACCGCTGGTTGATCGGCGACTGTGCGATAGATGGTCATCGCATTGTCGCGCTGTTTCCAGACTGACTGCCGATAGACCTCTGACTGTGCGATGAGCTATTGGTCGCCTTGTCGCACCGGTTTTGCACTAACCATCCATCTCCTTGCGGGCATGCGATACATTGTCTTCGCGTTGTCGCGCACTGTCTTCACTGAACTGCTAACCGCCTATGACTGTGCGATGAGCTCATCGTCGCTCACTCCCTCACTTAAGAACTTAACCACCGGCTAGCTCACGAGTTTGTGATTCACTGTTTTCTGTTCTCTGCTGAGCATCTGCGACTTTGCAACAAGAGCAAAGAACTGTTAATGTTTATTAAAAGACTGACTGCTAACTGTGATCTACTCCATTGATCACTCTGGTTAGACCTACTAGGGTTTTGGAGCTAAAACCCTAGGGTGCTCTGCACCATACTCCCCCCCTCTGAGAAGGAAGAGTTAGGTTGAATTAGTCGGCAACAATGCCGAACTAATTCCTTGTTGTCTGCAGGTCTCTTCATCCAGCCATGTCGCTTCTACTTCTGGTAACCCTAACCATTTGACAAGATATTCTCTGTATACCCTTCATCGAGTTGTCTTCTAAACTCATGAATCCAGGATTTTCTCTGCCTGCAACTTGGACTTAGTCTTCACCTGTATATCTTGAACATCTTTTCCTATCTCCATCTGTTGAGTGCTCTCAGGTATCACTGGTCCTCTGTAGGGAATAAGATCCTGCACATTAAAAATAGGTGATATATCCAAATTGTTAGGTAAATCAATTTTATAGGCATTCTGCCCATACTTCTCCAATATCTTACAGGGACCTATTCTCCTCATTTGCAACTTAGTAGGAATCCCCTTCTGTAATCTGGCTTTGTTCAGATGCACCATTACCAGATCTCCAATTTGAAATTGGACTTCTCTCCTTCCTTCATCTACCTTCTCTTTTACTTTTTGATTTGCTTCAATCAGAGTCTTCTTCACCTAATCATGTATCTCCTTCATAGACTGTGCAAAGTCATCAGCATGTCCACTTATCACTTGCTGTCCTTTCAGTTCTCGGAGTTCACAAACTCCATGTGGATGTATCCCATATACAATCTGAAATGGGCTTTTCCCCGTAGTCCTGTTAACACTGTCATTATAAGCAAATTCTGCCTATGGTAATACTTGATCCCAGGCTTGTCCATACTCCTTTGTTAAGCATCTAAGCAAATTTCCCAGCACTTTGTTGATAACTTCTGTCTGACCATCTGTTTGAGGATGATAGGCAGAACTGTGGGATAAGTTAGTTCCCAATCTTCTCCATAAGGTCTTCCAAAAATGACCCATGAATTTGACATCTCTGTCAGACACTATGCTTACTGGCAAACCATGAATTCTAACAATTTCCT
>MU224645.1:3062454-3077352 GCA_018584345.1 Thuja plicata
TGATTCTCCTACTGATTCCTCAGTACTTTGAAACATCTACAAATTTCAAACCCAAATCTTTAACATGGCTCTGATACCAATCTGATGGGGAGGTCACCTTACTATCCTGGATTCCTACTCTCTTCTAGGAATCTTACCTTGGACCCTCTTCACTTCAGGATCCTCTAGACTCACACTTTAGTCTCTTAGGGTTCCTCTCAAACCCTAACCAGAAGGAATTCTATTCTCCCTCTCTCCTAGGATTCCTACCCACCGAAAATTCTCCCTCTTCACTGTATCTTACTCTTCATGACTGAATACAGTCAGTCATGCACCTTCTCCTTCTATCTCTCTCTCCTACAAGTTCTCTAGCCGGACCATTTAAGCTCGCCTAGGACTTGTCTACCATTCTGACTAGCCTCTTCTCCAACACAGACACTGAAACAAAAATAAAATACATAATGGGTACCTTTTGACAGTCACATCCCATAAGCCTGATCATGAGAGTCAAAAGGTATCCATTGAACTGAATTGGAATCAAAATCCTACTCTACAGAAGTCTGCACACAAAACAAGTTTACACAGAACACACCAGGAACACTTCTTTATTGAAAATCAGAAGTTTACAATGCAAATTCAAATCTTCTCTGCTAGTCTACTCTGTCTCGAATTTCTCCAACCTCTTACAATGGTTCTTTCCTCCATTTTATACTCGGCCTGTTCTTGATTCGTAACCATTTTTTTTTTAGGTTACCTAGCCGCCTGAGGATTCTGACTACCTCAGCTCTTTGTATTCCTTCTGTACCTGTCATCAAGATCTTCCTTTGCATGGCCATCCACATGGACAACGTCTTCCTCCATGTCACTGACTTTTCCAATTCCCTCTATGATGTTGACAAATCAACATATTTACTACCTCTGTCTGTTAGTCGCACTGTCGCGAGACTCAATCATTATGCATGCCTTTTTCCTATGACTTGGTGATAACTTGATGTCGTGCACTCGCCATGCTTCCAACCGAGCTGCTTATTCCTGTGCGACCTTGCGCTGCACTATATTCGCGCGCTCGCACCTCTTCTAGACGAGCTGCCAATTCATCTGCGACCCTGCGATACATAGTAGTCGCGCGCTCGCAATCCTTATACTCGAGCTGACATTTTCTCTATGACTGAGCGATACAATGCTCATCGCGCTTTCGCACTATTTGAACCGAGCTGATGTTTTCCCTTGCGACTGAGCGATGAGCTCTCGCCGTGCACTCGCAATGCTTTTTCCTTAACTGTCTGTTGCTCTGCGATCACGCGATGCATAGGTTGTCGCTCACTCGCACCCTTATTAACTTAATCGCTGGTTGATCAGCGACTGTGTGATAGACGGTCATCGCATTGTCGCACTATTTCCAGACTGACTGCCGATAGACCTCCGACTGTGTGATGAGCTATTGGTCGCCTTGTCGCACCGGTTTTGCACTAACCGTCCATCTCCTCGCGGGCATGCGATACATTATCTTCGCATTGTCGCACACTGTCTTCACTGAACTGCTAACCGCCTATGACTGTGCGATGAGCTCATCGTCGCTCACTCACTCACTTAAGAACTTAACCACCGGCTAGCTTGCGAGTTTGCGATTCACTGTTTTCTGTTCTCTGTTGGGCATCTGCGACTTTGCGACAAGAGCGAAGAACTGTTAATGTTTATTAAAAGACTGACCGCTAACTGTGATCTACTCCATTGATCACTTTGGTTAGACCTACTAGGGTTTTGGAGCTAAAACCCTAGGGTGCTCTGCACCACTCTCTTATTGTCATAACCAGAGGTTTATGTGTAGTAGGGGCCAAGGACTAGATAGATAAAGCCTTGGATTTAGGATCAAATCCTAATCCTTTCAATCCTTCATCAATCTCAACCTCTGTCTTCATTAAGGGGTCCTCTTGCCTCCTGATCTGATCAATGATAAAAGTGGACTGTAAGTCCCAATTTGGCATAAATAGCACCCCACTGTTTTGTACCAACAATCTTGCTTGCTCCACAGTAATCAGTTCACTCTCAGGATCATAATCCTAGAGTGTCTTTACAATCTCTTCATTCTTTTCTTCCTGTCCTTCACCTGTGGTTAAACTTTGTCTCAAGTAATTTTGTTTTAACTTGACCAAGAAATTCTTGAATTCTTTAGACTTTATAAATTCATCATCCTTGATGAATTCTGTTGCCATTATCACCCTTTCATCAATTTCTGGGAGCATGATAATTTTATTATCACCTTGGCCTTCACCCTGAGGCTCTTTCTATATTTGCCTTTTCAATTTTTGAAAATACTTGCCATGCTATGTTATTATAGCTTTTCCTATCCTGCACCATCGTGTGCCCTATTTTTTGCTTCTTTTTGGATGGCTCTCTGGTGGAAGTAGCTTCTTCACTAGCCTCTTCTTCTTATTCTTGGCATTGTTCCTCTTGTTGTTCTTGATGTTTTTGGTCATGTAATGCAATAGGAATTGAGGATCCTTGAGACTGTGCATCATCAACACTAAATTGTGGTACTTGTGCCATCAAAGTATCATATGAATTCAGCATTTCCTCCATCCTTTTCAAGTATGGACTATCAGGGAAGAAACCAAAAAATGTCTTATCAGATTCCTTCCATTCTTTTTCAGCCCTTATTAGGTCTTTCCATTTTCTTCTTCTTTCTTTGACCTCAACCCTGTCCAACCTGTTTCTAATAGGTACCCAAGAAACCATGCCTTTTAAAGCTATTTTTATAAAAATTTCTGGATCACAGAATCTAACAACAGCTATGAGCATTCTATACTACTTTAGGAAGTCATTGATTAAATCAAACACCCTCTTTCCAATAGAAAAACCAAAACCCACCCATAATCTAGGGACAAAAGTACCCCTCCTATGTCCTTCTAAGAATTCTTTGTCAACCCAGGTAATTTTCCAAATGAATTCTAGAAATGCAATCCTAAGAGGCACAAACTTAGGGAGAATATGAGGAGGTTGAGAATGACCATATACCCTAATGATAGTGAAATGATCAAAGAAAAAAAAACTCCCCAATTGTGAGTGATCGACCAATTTTCAACAAACTGGTAAGGCCTTATAATTCTTCTAACCTCAATTGGTAATCTCTCCCTATCAGCTCCTAGTAAATCAAAGATTGGATCCACAATCCAATTAGAGAAACATACAAAAGATGAATTTACAGAAGCATTGTCCCATACCAGGGTCCACCTTTGAATTGGCATACTGACACCATATTCTAAATCAAACATATCTAGTTCTTCGTCCATGGAGGTCTTGTTGTAGAACAAAATCATAAACATTAGATGAGAATAATGTTTGAAAGTTGGGACAGGGACATTATTCTGTATATCTACCATTGCTACATGTATAGCTTCAACTAGGTACCCCACATAATCATAATCTGAATTGACCTATGGGTGTTGAATGTTCATTGCCATCATCAGTAGGTCCTCAACAACAGTAGAATCTCCATCAAAACTTAATACCATGCTCAGGCCATATACTGTGCACTTGACATAATGATGAAATAGGGACAAATCAAATGGAGGTTTAACATTATATGGGATGATTACCAGGTTTTTGTCTACCCTAGGCATGAATTTGGGCATTTCATACTTCTTGATCAACTTATCCCTCTTTTTATAATATGCTTTTATCTTATCTAAGTCAATATTGTGCACAACGTACCAGCAATCCCAAAGACCTCTGCTACTGATATTCTATTGATGTACACTAGGGCTTCCTTGTTCTTTTTCCTAATTACCCTAGCTACCGGGCAATAATTCTTAGCCAATTCCCCAATTAACTCTATATCCACATATACATCAGGCACAATTAATTTAGCCATGTTTAACTCCCAAGGATTACTAATTGGGACAACTTTAACTCTATTATTCCCAAAATAGTGAAATAGAGCATTACCAGAGAAGTCTGGAGTGACAGGATTTTTGCATTGACACCATCTATCTTTCCACTCATCCCAGTTGGCACTATTTGTGTTTGATGTCCCAGGTAGAAAATTAGTGAATTCTTCTACATATTCCTTTGTTGTAACCTTCTTCTTTTCAGACCCTTGTGAGGTCGCACTGGTAGTAGCTTGACTCATCTTTCCTTCTCAAATTTATATCTCAGAAAAACAAGCCCTATTTCTTTCACAACAAAATCTTCAAGGCATAAATGAGAGTTGTACAAAATCAAGCTCAATCATTCATATTTATATCAATCTAATCGACGTCTTGTCTACTTGAATGCCAATTTCTCGCACTTGCAGTGTCATACAATCATCTCTCTGTAACTAATGCTGCAATTAATTCACACTGCTTGATCCCTGCTGGAAAAGAGTACTCAATTTTTCTCTTTTTGCCTTCGTAAGCCTGGCATGAGCCACTTGTCAACTTGTTTCTTACTCACCATCCTTTGCTTACATTCAAATTAGTCTTTGCGAGTGAGCGATGAGACCTTTCCTTACAACCAGTCGCACAGTCACGGTCTCTTCTTTGCTTGGGCTTATGTCATCTACGACTGAGCGATGACCTAGATGGCAAATTCATCATTTAGCAATCGCGTACTCGCTACCTCTTTATCCTTTGAATTTACACTTACACGAGTGAGTGGGTAACACTATTCCTTATATCAATCGCGGACTCACTGCTCAACACTTTACTTTTTTGAAGCCCACGAGAGTGAGCGAGTAAAGTTTTATCACTCAATTTTTCCTTGGTCGCACACTCACTGACCTCTAGCTCATCATGCTTGGATGTGCCCGAGTGAGCGATGATTCAAAATAGTCACAAATCAATTTCTATTCACATAGTTGCCATCCCTTTTTGATCTATTTTTTTATCTCCGCGAGTGAGTGATGACCATTTTCTTTATGCACTTTTCACTTGGTCGCTCACTCACATTGCAAACTATTTCAACTCAAAACTATCCGCGAGTGAGCTATGACCCTTCTTTTTACTCACAGTCACGCACTTGCTACTAAAAATTCTTCATGATTAGATCCTTCGCGATTGAGCAATTATCTTCACTAAAAATTTATAACTCATTCAATCGCTCACTCACTGATCTTTTTTGACTTAACTTCCTTCATGAGCAACTGAGCAACAACCTCCAATTTCCTTCATCGCGCACTCGCGGGCTAAAAACTTTAATCAATACTTCATCTACGAGTTAGCGGTAACCAACATGATTTCTTTATTCGTGCACTTGCGCACTTCAAAACCTTGAAAACTTCTTGCGCTACTAAGCGACTGGTAGTATTTGATAAACAAAGCATAATTCATCGCTTACCCATGCTGTAAAAAGAACATCAGTTAGAACTCGAACTAGTGAGCGACGCTTATAACCTAACTTCCTCGCGCACTCATGGGATCAAAAGATATGAAATTTTTTTTAGCCTGAGTGAGCGACTTGACTTGACTTTATATTCCTCGCTCAGTCGCGAACCCAAAAACCAAAGACATAAGACCATCGTGACTGCACGATACACCAAAACCTAAATGCTCGTTGACTCGCTGAGCTTTTTGACAAAGGACTTAGACCTTTGTGAGTGAACGACAAAAAAAAAAATTCAACTCGCTCAGTCATTGACTAACAACCTGACATTAAAAAGACATTCTGACTGCGCGATTAACACACTTTAATGACCACATCGCTCACTCGCGCTGTTATCTTAGCTCATCCATACATGACTGCAACTGCGTGATTCAACCCAAAATGACTCATCGCTCACTCACTCACTTAGAAAGACACTTTAAAAGCCAGCCCGACTGCGTGATTAAAGCTTGAAACAAGGCATTTTGAAGACTTAACCACAATTTGACTTTTTGGCATGAAGAGACATGGATTTTGAACCAAAAGACGTGAGAAAATTGCCAAAGCTTGGAATTTAAATTTTTTTCAATATACAGTGCTAACAATGGCTTCGACTAGGGAAAGTTAATTGCAAGATTAACATTAGAAACTAAAACTCTGGGAGACAGACCACAAACTGAAGCAAAACTATACACGCACAGGGAAACCTATTCTACTGTGCATGGAAAAATAAATTATGAGAAATAATGTTTTAGGAATTGTCCTTGCACTGGCGATTCCTGTATCTCACCATTAGGGTCTTCCAGAAAATAAGAATCTTAACCATGAAATTCCTGGACTACAAAGGGGCCCATCTACAATGATTCAAATTTACCATATTTGCCCTTCTCTTCTTTCCTAGCAATCCACTGAAGCACCATATCATTTATCTAAAACTACCTTTCATTTTCTCTTTTGTCAAACATGTATTTGGAATGTTGTTGGAGATTCATATTTATTTTATGTGCCTCTACTCTTATTTCTTCTAGTTCCACCAATTGATCCATCCTCTCCATCATGGGTTCCTGTTCTTCAAAGTCTTCTTCTTGCAAAAATTTATACACATGTAACAAATTATTTAAAGGCAATCTTGCCTAAGTTCCATAGACCATTTCAAAAGGGGACACCCCTATTTCTCTTTTTACTGTTACCCTGTCAGCCCAAAGGGCTAACTTCAATTTTGAATGCCAGGACTTTTTATTTTTCTCCAAAATCCTCTTAATGGTTTTCATGATGCTTTTGTTGCTGGACTCAGCTTTTCCATTTGCTTGAGGATGATATAGTGAGGAATAAGATACAAAAATGCCATAATCTTCACAGAAGTCCTTAAAATCCTCAGATCTAAAACACATGGCATTGTCCATGATTAACTTAGTGGGCACACAAAATTTTATCAGAATATTATCCATCAAGAAATCCATTACTACCTTGCTGGTAGCCCTTTTTGATGGAACTGGTTCTATTCATTTTGTGAAATAGTCTGTAGCCACAAGAATCCAACTATGGTCTCCACTGGAATTTTCTGTGAATTCACTAATAAAATCAAGGCCCCATTGGGCAAAAGGTGCTTCGACGGTCATAGGATTTAAAAGCAATGCTCCTGAAAATTTCATCTTAGAAGAAAACCTTTGGCAGGGTTCATATCTTTGTACAAACTTCTGAGTATCTTTGAAAATACATGGCCAATAGAATCCAGCTCTAATTATTTTGTGAGTTGTGGTCTTGGTAGAATAATGCCCCCCCCCACACACCACTATGCATTTCGTTCAAGACTCTTTTAGACTGTGATTCATCCAAACAGAATAAAAAAATTCCATCCCTATTATTCCAAAATAAATAACCTCGTATCAAGACATAACTTTGAGCTTGCAATTTCAGAGTCCTTTTTTTATTATCTGACATATGTTCTAGACATTTAACATTTTTCAGAAAAAATACAATATCAGTATACCATGGCTGAAATTCTATACTAGTCAAATTCATATTTATTGTTTGTACATCATTGACTTGGGCCAACTCCATGTTCGTGTCAGTCATTAGCTTGGCCAAACCCAAACCCCTTACCAATTTGGTGGCTTGAATTTCCAGATTAAATTCTTGGATCTTGTTGATCCATCTTCACCTTTTTCCAGTAACTTCAGACTGAGACAATATATCTTTCACTATAGCATGTGGCACATAAGCAATTGTTTTTTCACAAACTAGATAAGGTCTAAAGACCTTGACTGCTTTGACCAATGCATATGCTTGTTTCTCCATTATCTCATAATTAATTTATGTTGCTTGCAGAGACTTACTGAAAAATGCTATGGGATGATCAAAACCTTTATCATCCTTCTGCAAAAGTACTACAACAATTGTATGGAATGAAGCAAAATAAAACATAGAAAAAGGCTTTTCATAATTTGGAGATCTCAATGCAGGTTCTTGCTGAATAGCTACCTTTATCTCATCAAAGGCTGACTGTGCATCCTTATCCCATTCAAACTTAGCATTTTTCTTTAGTAATTTAACAATGGGCTTTACTATCTCAACAAAGTTTGCAATAAACCTCCTAACAAAATTTACTTTCCCAAGGAAAGATTGAACACCTTTGATATTTTTTGGGGGCAAGATTTTGTTAATAGCTTCCACTCTTTCAGGATCAATCCTGACACCTTCTTTGGACACTATATGCCCCAATAACTTACCTTCTATCACAGCAAAGTGACAGTTCTTTAGATTTAATGAAATCCCATATTCCAAGGCTTTAGTAAAAATCTTTTCCAAGTGCTTACAATGATCCTCAGCCTTTTGGGAATATGCAGTTAAATCATCCTGATACACTACCATAATTATATTTACAAACTCCTTAAAAGACACATCCATGGCTCTTTGGAAAGTAGCTACTGCATTCATCAGGCCAAATGACATTCTCACATAGACATATGTACCCCATGGGGTAGTAAAAGTTGTCTTAAATTGTTTAGATTCTTGAACCAGCACCTGGTTGTAACCAAAAAAACCATCAATCATAGATAGAAAATCACATCCATTAACTCTTTGTAGCATTGCCTCCATGTTAGGAAAAGAATAATTATCTTTTAGAGAAGCTACATTGAGGTTTTTGAAATCAACACATAGCCTGATGTCTCCATTTTTCTTTCTGACTGTGACTAAATTGGACACCCAAGAAGAATGTCTGATTGGCTTTATTATCCCAGCCTCTCTGAGCTTTGTCAACTCTTGCTGCATTTTGGGGGCCAACAAAGGATTGATTGGCCTATGTTTTTGTCTGAAAGGCTTAATATCATCTTTTAATGGAATTTCATGTTGAAAGAGATCTTCCCTATAAGCCTTAAGGTCTTCATAAGACCAAGCAAAAACATGTTTGAATCTTTTCAGCAAGCTAATCAAATTTATTCTCACATGAGAAGCCAACTTCTTTCCAATATATACAATCTTAGGATCACACTCTGATCCCAAGTTTACCTCCTCAAATTCATCCAATTTGGTTGTAGACTTTTGGCACATGTGACTATCATTATCAGTAAACAATCCCTCCAATTGAGTTAGTCCTTTAGGGATTTCATTTGTTTGCAACTGCAGAATTTCATTGCCAAATATGGTTTCTTTCCCATCAATAATCTCTATCAAATTATTACAGTCAATGACTTGCCCTTCATAATTATCCACACATTGAATTAAATTAAGGATATCTTCATCATTTTCAAAAACCTGCCAATTATATACATTATCAGGAATGGCAGGCCTAGTCTTGGTTTCAACAATAGACACTCCTACTAGCATTAAATCATCATTTTTCAAGGCCACATTAGCCAAAAAATCTGCCATGATATTCTTATATCTCTGTATCCAGTCAATGGAAAATGCATCAAAAAATTCAATGCTATCCCATATAGCATGCTTATACTATTTTATCCTATCATTTTTAGCAACATATTTTGATCTAATTTGGGATATGGCTAGCTCCGAATCACCAAAAACTCTTAATAACTTGATGTCGTGCTTGATTGCTATTTCTAATCCCAACAACAATGCCTCATATTCAACTGTATTATTTGTACATTGAAAGGACAACATAAATGAGTACTTGAAAGTAATACCTAATGGAGAGAAAAATAGTACACCAGCTCCTGACCCTTCTCTAGAGCATGCTCCATAAAAATACATTTTCCACAGTCCATGCTGTTGCAATTTCAATTCTTCTATTATGGGATCTGTGTTTTTCAATTGTGGTTGAATCTTTTCAATCTTGAAATTATCAATATCTACATCCACAAAGCAATTCAACATGTTTGGTTCAATTTTTTCAACATAAACTGGAGATCTAGGTTCTTGCAATAGTTTTGCTTCTTTTCCATTAACAGAAATAGTAGCAACGGACAAATCCAATTGTACATGTCCTCCAATAGCTGCACCACACTGTCTTGATAAAAGCATGCCGCGGTGAATCCACAACCACAACATCTATTTTAAAAGTAACCTCAGGGTATGCAACAAGTTTTACCTCTAATCCTTGTAAAGTTCCTACTACAAGTACTTCCCTGTATGACATAACATTTACCAAAAGCAGTATCCACCTCTAAACCCAACTGTTTCATGACAGTGTAAGTCATCACATTAGCAACAACCCCTAAATCCATCATACATTTTTTAAGTAGCATATATTTGTGAGCAGTGTTAGATAAAAAGGATCAATATGATATGGTTCTTGGATAATTACATTTCCTAGACAGATTGGGATTTCATCCTTTTCTTCTTGCTTCCCCCTTACTTCATCATTCAGAGCAGCAATATCATGTATATCAGGTAAAGCAGATAGTAGTGAGAGAGCAGCTTCTCGATGCTCTTTGATTTTGAACATCTCAATCAAAGGGACAGATACCTTCATCTGGGATAAAGCTTGTTTCATATCAAAACTTGGGAAATTCATGATATTTTCAAAAGAAATTTTACCTCTAGCTTCTTTTGACTTTCTTGTTTTTTGTTCATTAGCAGGGGAAATTTTAATTTCCTTAACCAGAGTGTCCTTTAGTTCATCCTTTTCTATCTTTCCCTCTTTTTTTTTTCCACATCATGTGTAGATTCTTCATCTATGACTTCTGTGATAAAAAGTGAACCAGACTGGTTCCCACTTTGATCAAACTTTCTATTCCTAAGCTGATATGAACTTCTTGCCTGTGTCATAGTAGCAATAGTAAGAAACCTTATCTCCTCATCATTAGGCATCCCAAATTGAACATGTTCCAATTTAGTGTTTGTACCATTTACTGTGATTGGCATATTTTCTTCTGGCTCTTCCTTTGAGATGCCATTGTCATCTTCAATAGTAAGTGCACACATGTTTATTGCAGGTTTTTTCTCATTCTGGCTTTCTTGTGTTCCATCATTTTCACGTGGCTCCATGATACCCCGAGTCACTGCACATTGATAAGGGGAATGATGCATATTACAGGCCATACACCAGGGAGTGTTTTCTACATTATGTGCATTGTTGTTTTTCAATGGATCAGGGATGTCTTTGTTCTTAGGATCAGTTTTTTCTTTTGGCATAGGTTTTCCATCCTTCCACTAAGTTTTATAAGGAAAATCTTGCAGTCTGTAAGGCTTATCTTGCCTTTGATATAGTGGCCTATTATTTTGAATCCCCTTTTCATTCTTGTCTACCTTAGCAACAAGATCTTTCACCACACTTACCAATGTATCCATTTTATCTTCTTCCTTGGGATTCTTATTTGACTATTTTTTTTACTCTTTCCAGAGTCTATTGTCATCCCGTTTGCCAAGCTTGCCAGAAGCTCTTCTATTTATTTCTATATTTATGACCAACTTATATGCCTCTCTCATAGTCTAAGGATCTTTATCTTTGAGCAAATAAGTTGTCTTCCCATCTAAAGCATTACAGTATGTGGTGAGGCATACATTTTCATCCAGTCTTAATACTTGGAATAATTTGTACATAGCCTTTTGAAATCTAATGTTGAATTCAACAATGCCTTCATTTGCAAAAAATTTCAAATTGTTGAAGTCATTTAACATGAAGCCATAATTTATCTTGTCACCATATTGTTGCTTGAAACTTCTCACAAATTCATCCCATGAGTAAATACTGTTATCAGGAAAACCTCGGTACCAATCTCTTGTATCCTAAATCAGAGACTGCACAAAACAATTTTATCACAACATCTTCATCTCCAATCTCATAATCATTCATTGTATCCGTGAAAACTTTTAGATGCTCCTCACCAGTTATAGCATTATTCCTACTAAATTTGGGAATCTTATCTCTGATCTCATTAGGGATAGGGTTTGCTTGGCCAAGGATACCATCAAAAAATAGTTGCCTATATCTTTCTAAATGAATAGGTCCTTTCTAAAAATTATTACCAATATTTTGGCCACTATTACCAATGCCTACATTTTGCTGACCACTAGTATTATTCAATCCACTCCCTCCTGGTTGTGATGCAGCTCCTTGAGTTGTACCATATGTCTGGGTATTCCTATTACCACTATTATTATGAATACTAGAGGTATTCACAGGCATGGTTTGAGTAACTGTAGTGGTATCATTTGTTAAATTGGTATAAATAGGAGAACTCAAGAAAATAATCTTTCTTTTCATCTCTGCAACAACAAATTCTAATTCTGCCTTTTCCAACTACTTTGCAATATCATCTTTGGCCTTTCTATCCCTGTCCAACTCCATATCTAGTGAGAACATATCCTGAGATAGACCCTCTTCAACCTTAGGCTCAGAAAATTTAATGCCAGTGAGATTTTGTTTTCCTTTATCAACATCTATTTGTCTAGCACTAGTTGCTCATACATCTTGTGTAGATATTTGAGACTTAGGAGGCTTTTGAATTTCATAATTAATAACTTGCCTCACCACAGGGCCTGTATCTCTGGAATCATTTTTCTTAAGTAGGTATTCTCTTTCTTGGCATTCTTTTCTTAGGGTGTCCACATCTCCAAAAAGTTCTTTATTCAAACCATGAAATCCCTCATTTGCACCCTGAGCTGCCAATTTTAATTGGGCAACTCGCTTCTTTAAATTTTCTCTCTTAGTTATGGCATTTATAACTTGTTCCTCTCTAGCCTCATCATTTTTCTTCTTGATAAGGATCAATTCATCTAATTCCCTCTTCAAAAGGTCATTATCTTTGAGGACTCCTTCAAAATTAAAGCTGGAAGAATCATATATATTCATCAGATTTTCTCCCTTTTGGTCTTCAACCCATTCATAAGGGATACCCTTGAAATAGGAGGATGTTTCCCCCTTTTCTTGATATACACTCTTTGGTCTAGGGTTAAATATATCCTCAAAATAACCCGTAAAGTCAGACTCAGGATTTAGAGGTTCAGTAATTTCTTTCTCAGGAATGGTACCTAAGGACTGACTTGGACCTACAGATCTAGGCTTCCAAGAGGTGTTGTTATAATATTCTCCCTTCCTAGAATGGTTCTTTCTATAACTTTTAGAAACATCACTCTCTGATGTTTCTTGAGAGTGATTTTTTGTGTCTATCTTTGCATTCCTCATCCTAATTAAAATGAAATTTCATACACTTGATCTGCTAATGTTCCCCTTGGAAACACTATAACCAATTACTCGGAGTCGCCACCCAAAAGGTTTTGGGAATAATAACAAAAATTTCACTTTAACAATGATATTAGAGGATATGACACAATTTATAATTTCAAAAACTGGATTTCAAGGAATTGATATATATGAAACAAGATTTTCAAACTAACCTTCACATGCATTCCTTGAAACTCCCCATTAGAGTCACCATTTTTTGTTAGTTCCTTTTCTTGCTGACGTATGAAATACTCTCAACGAGCTTGCTCTATTTATCCCAGACACTGATCAAGCAAGATATAGAATGATAGAAACAGGGTTTTTAAACCCTCTACACTTTGAGCTCCATAAACTTGGGCGGGAATACCCTTCTAACTTAGAATGATCAAATCACAGAATCATACTAACATATATGAATGGAATTACAGGGATTGACCTCTACAACATTTATTTGATAGATCAAAACATAAAGATAAAGATCAATTTTAATAGTGATAGCCAACCATTTCAATGGAAAATAGACCAATATTTTATCCTAGGGTATGGAGTCAAATATTCATAACCAATTGCTCATGAACAAGAACTTAAAACAATGACATATGTGATATAAAAATAGAAATACCTTATATATCTACCTTCACACATATGACAACTTAATTCATCAAATTCATTATTAACCCTAAATCTCACTGAAATAATCCTAAGGCAATTTTCATCTTTCCTTGAAAGAACCCTAAAACTATTTCAAAATCTACCTGACATATGTATAAATTGAACATTCCTTGAGCATCCAATTTAAATAAAATTCAGAACACAACAATGAAGACAAAATACTCATCATATGTTTCAGAAACTATTGATGGATTACATTTGTATTCATAATCAAAAGTTTCTATTACATTCAACAATAAATTTCAAAACCCTACTCAAAATAGATTGATCTTAAACCAGAGTTTATACAACTTAAAATTGTACTCCCAAATGAACACTAGTAAATTTTAGCCCTATTTTCAACGATGATTTGTCACAATTTAGATAGAAATTGGTCTATAAAATGACAACTACTGCTATTGGTCTTTTTTGCATCGATTTTACGTCACACTAAACCTTCGTCGGTATTTCGACACCAATAGGGTGGATTTATCAACGGAAGATGCATTGAAATGTTTGGTCTAGCCTGGACCCTGCTTTCCACCGAGGTGACCAACGTCAGTCTAAATGTCAACGAACTCTGCTCGATCAAGGCGTCGAGACTATGGCATCGGCGTCGAAAAGCTAAGTGTCGTGTGTCAAAATTGTGATGCACAATGGTTGATCATGTTGTCGATTGTATAGCACCAATGTCGATATGCTTAGTGTCATGTGTCGAAAGTGTGACGAACAATGGTTGATCATGTCATCGATTGTATAGCATCTATGTCGATATGCTAAGTGCCTTGTGTCAAAATTTCAATAGCCTGTGCCATTTTTTTAATTTTTTTTTTAATATATTATCATATAAAATATGTATAAATATATATATATAAAATATGTATAGACTCTTGCTGTTGGGATTAGTATTCACCTTTTGCATTTATAACCACACATCATTAATATTTCCAGAGGAGAAATGGCCAGGTTCATTTAGGTGTAATGGGCATCTTATCCCAATGTAGTGATTCTTGTTTAATGTGTATGTGACATGCTTCGTATCCTTCTGAGCTTTTCTTAGTGCGCGTATCCTTTTTGGGTCAACATGACCACTCGTGGTAATCTGTTGTGTGGTTGGATCCACTATAGATCCAATATACAAGTTTTATAGATCAACGATTTGCCCTTCGTATCTCTAATTCGAGAATGTTCAATGACTGAATAAGGTTCACAGGTTCATCATCAATCAATTATTGAATGACTGGAATTATTAAAAAATGTTCAGATACATATAATATTTGCCATTATTAAGACTTATGATA
>MU224645.1:3085219-3097025 GCA_018584345.1 Thuja plicata
ATCAAAAAATAGTAATGGAGGTAGAATACAACCATCAAATGTACATTGGTAACACTTGATGTCATGCACTAATATCAGTCTTTCCACAACCAAACAAGATACATTCTATTTATCAATAAATTTGTTTTCAACAAATGATTTGATTGCCCTAAAGCTTCACGGCTATAAGTTGCCTAGGGTTTAAATAAACAAGTGTTTTCTAATAATGTAAATTACGGTTGTAGGAAAGAAATTCCAGGTATGTGCAAAACAGGATTGAAGTTGTTTGAATCTTCATGTGTACCTGTATGTGAAGAAATGTATCATATTCAAAGTTCATCTCAGCTCAAAAAAATAACAACTTTATCGACGTTTGTTGTTGTGAGAGCTGTAGGATCTCATAGGAAGTTAAAAAAACCCTAGTTTAGGGAAATGCCTATAGCTAAGAGCTTTCAAAACAAAAATTAAATGTGGGAAATGCCTCCAGCTAAGTGCCCTTACCTGTTGTGCGAAATCACAGCACATGAACCTGCCTCCTCTCGCCAAAAGCACTTTGGCACATGAAATCGCAGCAAATGAAAATTGTGTTTAACACTTTTCTTTTTTTTTCTCTATATAATCCCGTGTTTGTCGATATTTTGACATTTCTTCTTGAACTTAATAGATGTCGATATTTCAACATTTTCAGAAGCATAAACCAAAAAAAAAGAGTTTCACAAGCCAAATTGGCCCGCCGTCGAAAAGTTTGGTCGAAAATATAGGCCTAATGTACTAGTGGAAAAAATGGCTATTTCTATCCCAGTAGTCTTGGAATCCTTTTATAACTAAGGATGGAACAAGATATAGACTACATGGGAAAGATTTACAAAATCTTTTACGACACCTTTTAAAAATGACATAAAAGCCAAAAGCACAACAGAACATGGGTGGCAAAAGTTAGCGAAGTCTGAATAGAATTTGTTGCTACAGTTTGAAAATATCTTTGCTATCCTTTCAAATTTGCTTCCCACCTGTTCAATTCCTTGGTGGTGGGCCAATCAAAAGTATTTTCCAGCTCCAGCTTAGCAACAACTTCTATCCGTCTGGCATCCAAGGTTGTTCTGGCCTCGAAAACAAACTTTTCCATATCTCTCTCAACCTTGAAGAGGTTATCAATTAATTCATTGCAATACATGGCTTCAGTATCTTTCTCCAGGCACTGCTTCATCTCTTCATCCTTGAATATCCCATCAAACTCAGCTGTCCAATCTGATTGTGGCTTTAAAGTACCAACTTCATCATAGATCTTTGGGATTAAGGGAGGGCACTGATCACCAAATAACTGCAACTTGTTACCAATTAAATCAGCTTTACCACTGAAGAATGCATAAGTATCATTCATTTCACTAATAATCTCAATAGTGTCAAATAATTTGTCAGGAAATTCATCACTATACAAGATAGTTGTCTTCAATTTATCCATTACTCCGGCCTTTCCTGACTAGAACTTGAAAGTGGACTCCAGAAAATTCATGGCTTCAGCTGCTGTCTTCGAGGCTTCTTGTAGTGAGCCATATAATGTGTATATTATGTTATTCAACTATTTCAAAACATCAATTTGATGTTGCAGTATGGGCAATATGATATTCATAATATCAATACTTGGCCCTTGTGACAACTCCTTAAATTGGCCTTCTGCTAGTGCTGAGTCTTCTTTTGTTCCTACTACAACTTTTATTTCATCTTTTGATGTCTCCTTGGGAGCTACATTCTTCTTACTTTCTTCCAATTCTTCCTTCAACTAGGCTATTTGCTCCTCCAATGTGTAGTTATGAACCACGACTTCTTCGTGCTTTTTTGCTAGGGCCATCATTTGGCCAAATTTTGCCTCATATCTTTTTGATAAGTCCTTTATTTTTTCTAGATTCATGAAGGAAACTAGGGTCATTAACTGAGCTACCTCAGTGTCACTGGTGTTTTGCAAGTTCCAGATCATCTTATCTGCCCTCATTTCCTCTCTTATTGTCATAACCAGAGGTTTTTTTGTAGTAGGGGCCAAGGAAAAAATAGCTAAAGTCTTGGATTCAAATCCTGATCCTTTCAATACTTCATCAATCTCAACCTCTATCTTCATTAAGGGTCCTCTTGCCTCCTGATCTGATCAATGATAAAAGTGGACTGTAAGTCCCAATCTGGCATAAATAGCACCCCACTATTTTGTACCAATAATCTTGCTTGCTCCACAGTAATCAGTTCACTCTTAGGATCATAATCCTGGAGTGTCTTTACAATCTCTTCATTCTTTTCTTCATGTCCTTCACTTGTGGTTAAACTTTATCTCAAGTCTTTTTGTTTTAACTTGACCAAGAAATTCTTGAATTCTTCAGACTTTATAAATTCATCATCCTTGATGAATTCTATTTCCATTATCACCCTTTCATCAATTTTTGGGAGCATGATCATTTGATTATCACCTTGGCCTTCACCCTGAGGCTCTTTCTATATTTGCCTTTTCAATTTTTGAAAATACTTGCCATGCTCTGATATTATAGCTTTGGCTAAGGTTTTCCTATCCTGCACCATATTGTGCCCTATTTTTTGCTTTTTTTTGGGTGGCTCTCTGGTGGAAGTAGCTTCTTCGCCAGCCTCTTCTTCTTCTTCTTCTTCTTCTTCTTCTTCTTCTTTTTTTTGGCACTGCTCCTCTTGCTGTTCTTGATGTTCTTGGTCATGTAATGCAACAGGAATTGGGGATCCTTGAGACTGTGCATCATCAACACTAAATTGTGGTACTTGTGCCATCAAAGTATGATATGAATTCAACATTTCCTCCATCCTTTTCAAGTATGGATTATCAGGGAAGAAACCAAAAAAGTCTTATCAGATTCCTTCCATTCTTTTTCGGCCCTTATTAGGTCTTTCCATTTTCTTCTCCTTTCTTCGACCTCAACCCTGTCCAACCTGTTTCTAACAATATCCTCATCATCCAAAGGCTCATGGTATCTGACAAGTACCCAAGAAACCATACCTTTTAAAGCTATTTTTATAAAAATTTATGGATCACATAATCTAACAACAACTGCGAGCATTCTATACTGATTTAGGAAGTCATTGATTAAATCAAACACTCTCTTTCCAATAGAAAAATCAAAACCCACCCATAATCTAGGGACAAAAGTACCCCTCCTATGTCCTTCTAAGAATTCTTTGTCAACCCAGGTAATTTGCTAAATGAATTCAAGAAATGCAATCCTAAGAGGCACAAACTTAGGGAGAATATGAGGAGGTTGAGAACAACCATATACCCTAATGATAGTGAAATGATCAAAGAAAAAGAAATCTCCCCAATTGTGAGTGGTTGACCAATTTTCAACAAACTGGTAAGGCCTTATAATTCTTCTAACCTCAATTGGTAATCTCTCCCTATCAGCTCCTAGTAAATCAAAGATTGGATCCATAGTCCAATTAGAGAAACATACAAAAGATGAATTTATAGAAGCACTGTCCCATACCAGGGTCCACCTTTGAATTGGCATACTGACACCATATTTTGAATCAAACAGTTCCAGTTCTTCATCCATGGAGGTGTTGTTGTAGAACAAAATCATAAACATTAGATGAGAATAATGTTTGAAAGTTGGGACAGGGACATTATTTTGTATATCTACCAGTGCTACATGTGTAGCTTCAACTAGGTACCCCACATAATCATAATCTGAATTGACCTCTAGGTGTTGAATGTTCATTGCCATCATTAGTAGGTCCTCAGCAACAGTAGAATCTCCATCAAAACCTAATACCCTGCTCAGGCCATATACTCTGAACTTGACATAATGATGAAACATGGACAAATCAAATGGAGGTTTAACATTATCTGGGATAATTACTATGTTCTTATCTACCCTAGGCATGAATTTGGGCATTTCATACTTCTTGATAAATTTATCCCTTTTTTCATAATATGCTTTTATCTTATCTAAGTCAATTTTGTTGCACAATGCACCAGTAATCCCAAATACCTCTGCTACTGATCTTATATTGATGTACACTAGGGCTTACTTGTTCTTTTTCCTAATTACCCTAGCTACTGGGCAATAGTTCTTAGCCAATTCCTTGATTAACTCTATATCCACATATACATCAGGCACAATTAATTTAGCCATGTTTAATTCCTAGGGATTACTAATTGGGACAACTTTAACTCTATTATTCCCAAAATAGTGAAATAGAGCATTACCAGAGATGCCTAGAGTGAAAGGATTTTTGTATTGACACCATCTATCTTTCCACTCATCCCAGTTGGCACTGTTTGCGTTTGATGTCCCAGGCAGCAAATCAATGAATTCTTCTACATATTTATTTGCTGCAACCTTCTTCTTTTCAGACCCTTGTGAGGCTGCACTGGTAGTAGCTTAACTCATCTTTCCTTCTCAAATTTCTATCTCAGAAAAACAAGCTATGTTTCTTTCATAGCAAAATCTTCAAGGCATAAACAAGAGTTGTACAAAATCAAGCTTAATAATTCATATTTATATCAATCTAATCGGCGTCTTGTCTACTTGAATGCCAAATTCTCACACTTGCAGTGTCATACAATCATCTCTCTGTAACTAATGTTTCCATTAATTCACATTGCTTGATCCCTGTTGGAAAAGAGTACTCACTTTTTCTATTTTTTCCTTCGTAAGCCTAGCATGAGCCACTTGTCAACTTGTCGCTTACTCGCCATCCATTGCTTACATTCAAATTAGTCCTTACGAGTGAGTGATGAGACCTTTCCTTACAACCAGTCGTGCACTCGCGATCTCTTCTTTGCTTGGGCTTATGTCATCCGTGACTAAGTGTTGCCCTAGATGGCAACTTCATCATTTAGCAATCACGTACTCGCTACCTCTTTATCCTTTGCATTTACACTTGTGCGAGTGAGCGGGTAACACTATTCCTTATATCAATCATGGACTCACTTCTCAACACTTTAATTTTTTGAAACCCACGAGAGTGAGTGAGTAAATTTTTATCACTCAATTTTTCCTTGGTCGCGCACTCGCTGACCTCTAGCTCATCATGCTTGGATGTGCCTTAGTGAGCGATGACTCAAAATAGTCACGAATCATTTGCTATTTTCCAAGTTTCCATCCCTTTTTGATCTATTTTTCTATCTCCGTGAGTGAGCAATGACCATTTTCTTTATGCACTTTTCACTTGGTCGCTCACTCAGACTGCAAACTATTTCAACTCAAAACTATCCACGAGTGAGCGATGACCCTTCTTTTTACTCATAGTCGCGCACTCGCTACTAAAAATTCTTCATGATTAGATCCTTCGTGACTGAGTGATTATTTTCACAAAAAAATTATAACTCATTCAATCACTCACTCGCTGATATTTTTTGACTTAACTTCCTTCATGAGCGACTGAGCGACAACCTCCAATTTCCTTCATCGCGCACTCGCGGGCTCAAAACTTTAATCAATACTATATCTATGAGTGAGTGATAACCAACATGATTTCTTTAGTAGTGCACTCGCGCACTTCAAAACCTTGAAAACTTCTTGTGCTACTGAGCGACTGGTAGTATTTTATGACCAAAGAATAATTCATCGCTTAGCCGCGCTACAAAAAGAACATCAGTTAGAACTTGAACGAGTGAGCGACGCTTATAACCTGACTTCCTCGCGCACTCTCGGGCTCAAAAGATATGAACAAAAATTTAGCTTGAGTGAGTGACTCGACTTTACTTTATATTCCTCGCTCAGTCGTGAACCCAAAAACCAAACACATAAGACCACCGTGACTGCGCGATATACCAAAACCTAACTGCTCGCTGACTCGCTGAGCTTTTTGACAAAGGACTTAGACTTTCGTGAGTGAACGACAAATAATTTTTTTCAACTCACTCAGTTGCTGACTTACAACCTAACATTAAAAAGACATCCCAACTGTGCGATTAACACACTTTAATGACCACATCGCTCGCTCGTGCTGTTATCTTTGCTCATCCAGACATGACCGCGACTGTGCGATTCAACCCAAAATGACTCGTCACTCACTCGCTCACTTAGAAAGACACTTTAAAAGCCAGTGCGACTGTGTGATTAAAGCTTGAAACAAGGCATTTTGAATACTTAACCACAATTTGACTTTTTGGCATGAAGAGACATAGATTTTGAACCAAAAGACGCAGGAAAATTGCCAAAGCTTGGAATTTGAAATTTTTTCAATATATAGAGCTAACAGAGCAAGTGCACGATTGAAACCCTTAATGTCTTCATACTACCAGGCAAACACATCACTAAGCTCTTTGAATAACTGAGTATAGGCATCTTTCTCTAGATCAGTGTTTACCTTCCCAAACTTTAAGGCTTTACCTGGTTCCAGTTCTATATCAGTGCAATGTTCTTACTGAACTACCAGGCCAACTTTACTCTTTTTTGATTGGTCATCTCTATTGAAGACAGATTCCAGGGTGACTAGCCCTTTTGGCATTTTATTTGATTTAAGTTGTACCACTTGATCATCATAGTTCTGCATCAATTTGTCTTGATTGTGCTCTAAAAAGACATCCTCTTCAAACAAGAATTGCAGAATTTGCCCGCCATTGTCAAATACTTGCCAATTAACATTATTGTTAGAAATAGAAGGCCTGAAAACTACTTTAATATGTCGTTGATCCTTTTGCATTGAAATGCTACTAGGAATGTCATACTAGGATCCTACAACAGCTAATCTGTCTGCATTCTGATTTAATTTTCTAGGGATGGCAACAATATTGAAAGCATGGAAATATTCTATAGCATCCCAAACTCTATGCTTATATGCTCTCATTTTATCATTTTTTGTTGCACTTATCCCTCTTACTTGGCTGACTACCAGCTCACTGTCACCATATACCTTCAAGGCCTTGATACCTCTCTTTCTGGCCCACTCCAATCCATTTACTAAGATTTCGTATTCGGTAGTGTTGCTTGTGCAAGAGAAGTTGAATCTAAAAGTTGTATAATACTTCTCTCCCTTAGGAGAAACTAGCATAGCACCACCACCAGCACCATGTCTGCTTCTAGCACCATTAAAGTATAGTTCCCAAACTTGGTTTCTCTAATCTTCTGGCTCAGTGTCTTTTTTGAAAATATTTGGCTCTATGAATCCATTCTCTTGTATCAAGTAATTCCTAAAACCAGCATCCCAAATAACATTGGCTTGGGCCTCTGAAGCTGTCTCTGATTCCAAATCATCTAGATAGATATCTGGGATACCTTCTATTTTAGTGTTTGTTTCTCTGATGATTAGGAAATCATTACCGTCAAGTGCAAGGTATCTTGTATTGATTACATTAGACACATAAGGCTCTATATGGTGTTTTTCCAATGATTCAGACTTGATAGTAACCTTAATTCCATATCTAGTATGGAAAAGCATGTGAGACCAGTCAGAAGAAAGATAGCCTCCTATCTTGGTTGTAAATTCCCTTGATAAACATATGGGAAATAGGGAAGGGAGGTCTATGATATATATATCAAGGACGATAGAGAAATTGGGACTTGCATGGAGAATTAGGCTTGTATCTTTTGCTACGCCTATGGTATTTACTAAGGAACCATCAAGCTGGGTCACTTTCTTTTGGAAAGGTTCATATTTAAGTCCTAATTGGTTAGCTACCTTTTTGGGCATGACAGAGCTAGTAGCCTCACTATCTACCATGCAATTATGTACTAAAATTTTTCCAATGATTAATGATACATAAAAGGGGGGTGGTTTCAAGTTCCTACCTTGCATGTCACTTTCCTTAGAGTTGCTGCTTGAAGTATCTTCCTTTTGATCAGTGTTAACCAACACTAGCTTAGCAGCTTCTTTTGTGGGCTGCGGAGGAAATACCTCCTCATTCATTGCTTTCTTTAATATCTCAGGCTATCCTGGGATAGCCAAGGAGTCCCACATAGACATGGTGACTATTACCTTCTTCATGTTGTCCACAATGTTGAAGGGTATGGCTGTGTGCACTCTGTGGTGTGTCTTTACTGTGATAGGCTCAATCTCCTTAGGACTCTGGCCTTCTTTGACTGGAATGGTGGGAGCCTTCTTTAATATGATAGGAGTAAACAGATGTGAAGATTCTATAGATGTAGAAGCTTTAGCCCCATCTCCCATTTGCTCCATGTCTTGAGCTCTTCTTTTAGATCTAGTGTTGGCAGCAATTGGAGACTCACTATTCACTCCATTGAAATCTTGTTCATCCCAATTGAAAATAGAAGTCTCCTCAGCATGTATATCCTTTTGGGGCATTGACCCACTAGAAGAGGCTTCTGATTGTGCATTTGAGGCATTCTGCACCATGAGTTGTTGGTGCACCCTTCCATTTAAGCATGTTGTCCAATTATGGGACTGATTGCAAGGATAACACCATTCCATCTCTATAGCAAGATTGTTTTGACTTGGGACCACATCCCTGACTGGATTTGCAGAGTTAAGAGGGGAAGGGTTGTAAGTCTGAAACTGCCTTTGATTAAAATTTTGCCTTTGTCCCTGATAACCTCCTTGATATTGGGGCCTATTTTACTGATAAAATTGTCCCTGATTTTGATATTGTTGATTGGGATTTTGGTTCTCTGGCTGAAAGGATGGTCTACTCCCCTGGTCCTGCTTCTCCAAGTTGGTAAACTTTTTGGTTAGAGTCTGTAGCAAGTTAGTCATTTCTTGCTGATGACTTTGCATCTCTTGTTGACTGCTTTTTAATTCAAGTAACTCTTGAGAAGGGACTGCTTTTGATTTATTATAGCTAGTGGTAGCCTTAGGTGCTATCACAGTGGGTATAGGGGTAAAAGGAGGTATTTTCAGAGGTGTAGTAGGCTAGAGGTTAGGAAAAATGGGCATGGGTGGCCTTCTGGCTATCATGCCTGCATGGATTAAACAATTTTCAGCCTTGACAGCTATGTCAAAAGCCTGAGGTAACGAGGTACCTCCCATGGATTGGATCATGACAGAGATTTGACCATTCAAAATTTGCAAGAAGTATAGGAAAGCATGGTCAGCTGATGGGCTTACTGAGACTGGGATTCTATTCTATGTCTTGAGGAATCTATTATTAAAGTCTATCATTTGTTCTTTAGGATCTCTCTTTATGGTTGTTATTTGCTCAACCAAAGATAAATTATCTGATTTATCCTCAAAGTACTTGCTTAATGAATCCCCTAATCCATCCCATGAATTAATAGAACCAACAACTAGAGTTCTAAACCATTCTAAGGCCTTACCTTTGAAAAAGGCTACTAATATCTTGGTAGCCACATCTTCTTTTGTGATATTATGTATACTACATATAGTAGTCACATATCTTATGTGTTCAAAAGTTGTTGTTTGTCCTTCACTTGTGAAATCAGGTAGAATTTTGAGTGCTACCAAGGGCACATCATGATGTTGAGCAAAGTTCAACAGACTTCCTTGATTGAAGGGTGCAAAAGAAAACTGCCTAGCCATTGTAGGAACTGTAACTTGCTGAGCAACGACTGTTTGAGTTGTATTTGTGTTGAAGAGTGGAGTTGAATATTCTTGCAGCTCTCTAGTTAGAGATCTTCCTCTTCTTCTGTGGTGAAAAGGCAAAGGTCTCTCCTCTAAGGTAGGTGGTGTAGACTGTACCCTCCTTGTAGGGGGTGTTCTCTGAGATGATCTATGATAACTTCTTTTTAGAGGCAACCACGAGAACTCAGAAGGCTTTGAGCTTCTTGTCTCAAATTTTCTCATAAACTTCAAACATGAATGTGTCTTTTGTTCTTCACCAATGGAGTCGTCAGATATACTTTCAAAATGAAAACTCTTCCAAGTCTATACAATGCAATCAGTATATCAGAGATAGCATATTTTTCAAGATGAACTTCTTTTGGTGGTCCCACTGGGCGTGCCAGAATTGTTATACACTAAATTTTGCACCCTATTCAAGCTCTCGTAGTCTTGATAATCTAGTATAACATGGGAATCATTTCTAGGTTGTGGGACCTTTGCTAACTAAAATGAGACCTCCAGGTTCTAGGTTGGTTCTTCTTGGATTATCACCCTAATTTTCTCTTTATGCATGAAAGTAAACTGGATAGGAAAAGGGATATAAGGAATGCTAAAAGGGAAATGACTGATAAGCAAACTGTCCTACTAGGTGATACACCGAAGGTAATTTTCTGAATTAAAACACAACAATCAATGTTAGAAAGAGGACTTGAATCTAATAGAACACACCTTTCTAGATAGGCTTGCATAAGTATTTCATAGAGAGGTCTAAGATAAACAGAGGCTATTCAGGGAAAGAGATGATTTCACAAACAATAGCATATTCACTATAAATAGACACAGACTATGACCTGCAAACAAACTGTTAGAATACTTCAGAGATAACTGAGAGGGGGGGGGGTGAATCAGTTATCTGCAACTTTAAAACTTTTGTACTTATTAATCCAGATTGATATAAATTAAATGCACATTCAGATAACACATTACTCAACACATCAATTTGGTAATGGGGAAACCAAATGGCAAAAACCCCGGTGGGAATTAGTACCCACAAAGAACTATACTGTTTGTAGTAATCCCTATTAAAAGATATTTCAACCCTTTTAGGAGTTGTACAATACAACGCAGTAGTATAGTGACCTGGTTAAAGGTCTGACCCTGTTAGGAGTCTTTTACAATAACTCTGTTAGGGGTGGAGGACTCACTGTCCAAGTGGTGAAGGCTACAACCTTCTGGTTATTTGATACACACTGTATCAACAAGATGAACTGCTGTTTGTGACACTTCTTGTCTGATCAGTTCCTTTTATGCGCCGATGCTTTAACCTCTTGTAAAGCAATATAACAATCTAATCTATATTCTGAATGCTTCAACATAAACATCTATATTATCAACATATGATAAATATAGTTCTGTTGCATCAACACTCTACTCTGCTTGTCAATCTCTGGCTTTCACAACTCTTCTCATCACAAATGACCTTCTATAAGTACATACACCAAGTATTACTTGTGTATTATATGTTGTCATCAATGACAAATATACAATCAATCAACTGTTCAGAATCAAATCTCCAACAATCTCCCCCTTTGGCATTGATGGCAACATATGATATAAAAACAACTTTTGTTCATGGCGTCTTCTTTCTTTTACAATCTTCTCAATATCCTCAACAAAGATTCATCTACACTGCTGCAGTTTCATGTACTGTGTATTCTCTGAATACTCCCCTATTGTCATACTTCCCTACTGTGTTCCTTTACTCCCCCATTATATAAGCTCCTTGTATGTGTTCCTTGTTTGTCTTGTTTTTACTGGTACATACTCCCCCATTGACATCAATGGCAAAGGGTGCCATAAACCAATCTGCACATAAACTACTCCAGAAGTAGAGTAGTCAACCATTCATCAGTCACACAGGACTGATGTGCTTGCTACTTTTTCTAATCAGACTTAGGAGAGGGAATGACTCCCAACTTTTCCCTTAGATACTCAAAAGTATCCTTTGCTAAAGGCTTCATGAAAATGTCTGCTAACTGGTCTTTTGTGTTTACATAATCCAATGTCACTTCCTTGTCTGCAACTTTTTCTCTCAGAAAGTGATACTTGATCTCTATGTGTTTTGTCTTTGCATACATTATAGGGTTCTTAGACATGTTAATAGTACTGGTGTTGTCACAGTGAATAACAATAGGATAGTCAACCTGAATACCAAAGTCTTTAATCATCTGTTTGATCCAAACAATTGTTGTACAATTCAGTGCTGCTGCAACATATTCTGCCTCTGCCGTTGACTGAGAAATACAGTTTTGCTTCTTGCTTGTCCAAGATACCAACCTTTCTCCAAGAAATACTGCTC
>MU224645.1:3115456-3128766 GCA_018584345.1 Thuja plicata
CTCCTCCACTCATCTCTACTTAAGAGATGTATCTCACACACTTGCTTCAATAATCTTCTCCTCTCTCTCTCAATCTCTCATTGCTCTCATTATTGTATTGAGCTTATTGCTCTCATCCATAGGCTTTTTGCCATATTCTTATTCACAAAGGGGTTTTTCTTTTCTTTTCCCCTGACCAAAATCTCTTGGCTCTTTGTTGGATTCTTGAAGTTTCTCATATGCTTGATAGTTGATCTTGACATCTTTATCTCACTTGTGGTTTATGGTAAAATCTTCTTGCATTTCATTTTCTTGGATTACTTCATGTTTATGTTTTCATTCTTTTAATACTTCTTACACCTAAGGTGACATAAATAGAAATTTATGATTGTATATAAGGTAATTTGAAAGGTTTAAAGGTTATTTGTAACCCCTTGGACACCCAACTCCCAATTCTTCTCCAAACTGGCCAGAGGCCTAATTGTAAATCTAGTAGCCCTGCAACAACTGAAAACATCTCATAGCTCAAAATTTTTCCAAATAACTCAATGAAAAAAACACCATTTTAGATACCCTTTATTGAATAATTCAACATATCAGATGATGGACTACTATTTTTAAGGACCAAATCATAGATCTTTGACTGCACACCTACACAAATGCATAAAAAGTGATGATTTAACAAAGAAACTACTAACTCCTTGTATCCCCAAGACCCCAAATTTTGGGTAGTGGCTTAATATGTCCCAAAACCTCTAAATCCAAAAGTAATTTGACTCAGATTTTCAATAACATCAAAAGCCCTAAATTTCACTCCTTTAAGCCCTTACAACTAGGGCTCTCACAATGTCTTACCTCCCAAGCTCTATAAACTTAAAAAAACTTGAATAATCAATAAAATGGAATTTTAAGATGACCCAAAACACCCAAATCACTCCTTAACCATGAAAACATACTTCTACAATACATTTGCACCCATTTTATATGGTTTCCTTCAACCAAAACATTGGTGATCACCCTTTCTCCTTGTTATCTTCTCATAAAACTATTAAATTCATAAAGTAAATTTTAGTTAAATTCATTCCATGAAGGTTAGGCCTTTAATTTCATGGAGTGACATGCATATTATTCAAACTCCAATCAAAGTAGTGAGCTTCTAGCTCTCAAAACATGACAGTGTTAAAACAGAGAACTAAACTGATTTCAAAACAATGAAAAGAACATTCAAATGACTTAAAATTTGATAAATTAACACTCTTATGATATTGGTAAATTAATCACACTTGTTCCTTAATCACCAAGCATTGAAAGCATAACAAAATCTTTGCAAAATTCTGAGTTTTTCCTCTATTCTATGTTGCAGCCCATACAAAGCAACTCTCTCCCTTCAAAATAGACTCTATAATGTTTTAATAACTTGTTTTCCTTCCCCTCCAACCTCTTCTTGGAAGTTACATTAAAAAATGAATACCAAAAGACATTCTTGCATGGAGTTCCCACTAAAGGACAAAATGGTTGTTACACTTTGAAAAAGAGGAATCTTTCAACTTTGCAAACACTCTAAAAACAAATCAAAAATTGTAACTTCGAAATCCTAATGTCTTCCAACATATTTTAGACTTATTCTAAACACATATAATTATAAAACAACTCCTAATAATTCCTTTGACCCCCTTGGACTCTATTGGTCCACTTACAATGCACAGTAGTCCTTTAAGGACAATTTCATTCACATGTTATTAAAAAGCCATTATAGGCTTTAGGATTTAATAGTTGATCCTCTTTGATGTGAAAATATCTCCTTCAATCACTGGTGTCTTTATGAGAGTCTTGTCTTCATTTAATAAATTTAGTGTCTTCATGGATTTTCTTAGGTGCCCTGCACCATACTCCCCTCCACTCAAAGAACTCTTGTCCCAAGAGTTGTCCTTCTTGTGCCCATTGTGTGTTTTTGCAAATGTCTGATACTGAGGGATGAGATACTCCCCTAGAGTGACCTTCTTTGTCCTCCAACACCCTACATTCATACACAAAAGGTTAGATAAAAACTCATTGTCTTATGACTATCTTCCTTCATGACAGTATGGTTGTTGATTGAATGTCTTCATTGCAGACCCTTCGATAGACTTGATGAGTCTTTGGCCTTCCATCTCTATACTTTCATCTGCATGCCCTCCAATGGGACACTTCATGGTCCCAATCATGATAGAGTTCTGATCCATTAGTCCCTTCTTCTTAGGACTGTCTTGTCCTTCTTCAAACTGCACCTTCTCTTCTCCAATCCAACTAGTATCACACATTAAATTACTCTTTCCATGTACTGCAATATCATTTCCAAAACACATTATAACATGCTTCATTTCATCCTTGAGAAGTGGTTTGAGGGTTTACTTCATCCTTCCATTGTAAACTATATAAGTGTTTGTGAAGCCATCATGCATAAACCTCCTAGAAAATTTCCATGGTCTACCCAAGATGACATGCCCACAACTCATATCCAAGAAATCACATAGAATACTATCAGAATATGGACCAATTGAGAAATTTATAACAACTTGATCCTTCGCAAGTATGTTATTATCTTTACTCACCCAAGTAGCATAGTATGGGTTGGGTGTGGAATAATTTGTAAATGCAACTTGGTAATCACTTCTCTTGAAACCAAATTATGTGAAGCACCTGAATTAATAAGCAAACTACAAACCTTACCATGGATCAAACACTTGGTATTGAATATGCTTGTCTCTTGCACTGGTTTGTCCTCTTCCCATCAACAAACATTCTCCTTCTTCTGGTAGCACTAAGATAGGTTCATGCTGCTCCTCCTTTCTTGTCTCTTCTTCTACCAAGTTTATCCTCTTATCTCTACCCTTGTCCTCATTCTACTTAGGACATCCAAAGGATTTATGACCTTTTTAATTGCATGTAAAACATCTCCCTGTGAACACTCCATTGTTCCTTCCTCCTCTATATCCTCCTCTTGTCTCTAATGTGTATGGCTTGTCTTTGTCTTTATCACTATTATTCTGAAAATTAGTGGTACCTCTACCACCTCTTCCTCTCATAGATGACCCTCCTCTTGTACCTCCTTGTCTCTCTTGTCTTCTCTTTATCTTCTCCTCAGCCTTAATGGCTAGCTTGTAACATTCTTCAATTGATCTAGGGGTAGCAAGAATAAGTTCATCTTTAATGTTGAACCTTAGTCCCCCCATGTATCTTGCTATCTTTTCTTCAATATCTTCCTCATGACTAACCCTTATGTCTAGCTTATGAAACTCTTTGGTGTACTTTTGCACATCCATGTCTTTTGGCTTAAGACTCTGCAATTTCTTGTATAGCTACACTCTATAATCATTTGGAAAAAAAATTTCATTCATCTTATCGATCATAGTGTACCAAGATGTAATCTTGGGTTTCCCATTCTTCCATCTCTCAGCTTGAACACAATCCCAAAATAGTAAAGCATGTCCTTTCAACTTGGACTTTGCAACCTTCAACTTTTGACCCTCTTCAACATCCTCACATTCAAAGAAATTCTCCATGGCACTGAACCAATATATCAACTCCTCATCATCCTTCTTCCCTCCATACGTAGGCAAATATACTCTTGCCGTTTTATCTCCACTTTTTATGGCTTTTACAAACTTAAACATCTTTAGATCTTCAGGATCTAATTGTTATTCCTCTTGGGGTACTTCTTCTGCTACCTCTTCTTCATCTTGTTTGATACTCTTGTCCCTCTTCTCCAATGCTAAATTTTTTTCCATCATTGTCTTCATCATCTTTTCTTTCTCATTGTTCTCTTTCTCCCTTTGTTCCGATGTTGCTTTCAACTTCTTATTATCTACCAACTCCTCCTTCACTATCTTTGCTAACTCCATGTTTGTCATCCTTGTTGGTAACTCTTCTTCTCCTTCAGACATGGCTCCTGGTCTCCTAGACAAGTTGGATCAACTTCAAGTGCTTCTCTTCAAAGGATACTTCAACTCTAAGGGCTAACTAAGGATCCAAATTAACAAGGTTCACAAGACCACTTCTTACAATCTTTCCACAAGACCCTACCTAGGCTCTGATACCACTTGATGCAAAGGTAAGTGTGGTGGACTTAGAAACAACAATAATGGATATAAACTTGGTTAATGGTGGCTATGGTTTCCCAAACCCTTTGAATACTTTGATGAACTCAAAAGTAACAATGTTTCTCCCATCAACCCAAGGTGACATAAATGGAAATTTATGATTGTATATAAGGTAATTTGAAAGGTTTAAAGGTTATTTGTAACCCCTAGGACACCCAACTCCCAATTCTTCTCCAAAATGGCCAGAGGTCTAATTTCAAATCTAGTAGCCCATCTCCACTTCTTGATGCAGAGGTAAGGGTGGTGGACTTAGAAACAACAATAATGGATATAAACTTGGTTAATGGTGGCTATGGTTTCCCAAACCCTTCGAATACTTTAATGAACTCAAAAGTAACAATGTTTCTCCCAGCAAACCAAGGTGACATAAATGTAAATTTATTATTGTATATAAGGTAATTTGAAATGATTAAAGGTTATTTGTAACCCCTAGGACACCCATCTCCCAATTCTTCTCCAAACTGGCCAAAGGCCTAATTGCAAATCTAGTAGTCCCGCAGCAACTAAAAACATCTCATAGCTCAAAATTTTTCCAAATAACTCAATGAAAAAATCACCATTTCAGATACCCTTTATTTAATAATTCAACATATAAGATGATGAAATACTATTGTTTTGGACCAATTCATAGATCTTTGACTGCACACCTACACAAATGCATAAAAGTGATGATTTAACAAAGAAACTACTAACTATTTGTATCCCCAAGACCCCAACCTTTGGGTAGTGGCTTAATATGTCACAAAACCTCTAAATACAAAAGAAACTTGACTCATACTTTCAATAACATCAAAAGCCCCAAATTTCACTCCTTTAAGCCCTTACAACTAGGGCTCTCACAATGTCTTATCTCCCAAGCTCTATAAACTTAAAAAAAAGTTGAATCAGAAATAAAATGTCATTTTAAGATGACCCACAACACCCAAATCACTCCTTAACCATGGCAACATACTTCTGCAATACATTTGCACCGATTTTATATGGTTTCCTTCAACCAAAACATTGGTGATCATCCTTTCTCCTTGTTATCTGCCCATAAAACTATTAGATTCATAAATTAAATGTTAGTTACATTCATTAAATGAAGTTTAGGCCTTTACTTTCATGGAATGACATGCATATTAGTCAAACTCCAATCAAAATAGTGAGCTTCTAGCTCTCAAAACACGACAGTGTTAAAACAGAGAACTAAACTGATTTCAAAACAATGCAAAGAACATTAAAATGACTTAAAATTTGATAAAGGAACACTCTTATGATATTGGTAAATTAATCACACTTGTTCCTTAATCACCAAGCATTGAAAGCATAACAAAATCTTTGCAAAATTATGAGTTTTTCCTCTATTCTCTGTTGCAGCCTGTACAAAGCAACTCTCTCCCTTCAAAATAGACTCTGTAATGTTTTAATAACTTGTTTTCCTTCCCCTCCAACCTCTTCTTGGCAGTTACATTTGAAAATGAATACCAAAATAGATTCTTTCATGGAGTTCCCACTAAAGGACAAAATGGTTGTTATACTTTGAAAAAGAGGAATCTTTCAACTTTGCAAACACTCTAAAAACAAATCAAAAATTGTAACTTCAAAATATTAATGTCTTCCAACATATTTTAGACTTATTCTAAACACGTAAAATTCTAAAACAACTCCTAAACATTCCTTTGACCCCCTTGGACTCTATTGGTCCACTTACAATGCATAGTAGTCCTTTAAGGACAATTTCATTCACATGTTATTAAAAAGCCATTATAGGCTTTAAGATTTCATTGTTGATCCTCTTTGATGTGACAATATCTCCTTCAATCACTGGTGTCTTTATGAGAGTCTTGTCTTCATTGCATAACTTTAGTATCTTCATGGATTGTCTTAGGTGCCCTACACCAAACGGGTGCAAAAGTTTCTCCATAGTCAATTCCTTGTTCTTGTGCATACCCTTTGCAAAATAATCTAGCTTTATTTCTGGTTACATCTCCATTCTCATTCAATTTGTTTCTGAATATCCATTTGGTGCCAATCACATTTTTATCACTTGGTCTCAGTACTAATGTCCATGTCTTATTTTTCTGTATCTGCTCAATTTTCTCATTCATTGCAGTAACCCATTCTTCATTTTCTAATGCATCTCTAAAATTCTTAGGCTCAAATTCACAAATTAAACATGTGCTATCTTTCAAATTACTTCTTGTCATCATGCCATCTCTTTTATCTCCAATAACTTGATTTTGTCGATGATGTCTTCTCACATGTTTAGAAAGTACAAGTTCAATTCTTTGTTCTTCATTTTCTTCTCCTGTAGGTTCATTGTGTTCTTGTTCATGATCTTCAATTTCAGCATTTTCCTGATTCCCAGTCTGTGCTACCTGTTGCCCAGTGACATTACCCTGTTGCACAGTAATGTTAGGCATCTGCGTCGATATAGTATTAGGTTCTTCCATGTAGACAAATCGAATGTAATCTTCTGGTTCTTTCATGCCGCCCTCATCATTCTTCTTAGAAAATTCATCAACTCTCACATTTTCACTTTCAATTATTTTGTTAGATGTCTTGTTCAAACATTTGTAAGCTTTAATCTTAGTAGAATATCCAAAAAATATTCCTTTATCACTTTTTGAATCAAATTTTCCATTTTGATCATCTTTCAGAATATATCAATGACTTCCAAATATTCTAAAATAGCTCACATTAGGTGTATAACCATACCATAGCTCATAAGGTGTTTTGTTTGTATCTTTCTTCAGTTGTACTTGGTTCAGTGTGTAAACAACAGTGCTAACTACTTCTCTCTAGTATGTTTGTGCAACACTCTTTTCAATCATCAGTGTTCTAGCACAATCTACAATTGATCTATTCCTTCTTTCAGCAATTCCATTCTACTGTGGTGTCCTCGGTGTAGAGACCTATCTTTTGATTCCATACTCATTACAAAAGTTAGTGAACTCGTCAGAATTAAATTCACCTCCTCTATAAAATCTACAAGAAAAACAAAAACATAATATGCAAATAAATATGTAACAAGTATGTGTGTGTGTGTGTGTGTGTGTGTGTGTGTGTGTGTGTCTATATATATATATATATATATGTACATACATACATATATGTACATACATACATATATGTACATGTACATATATGTATACACACACACACACACACACACACACACACACGTGTGTGTGTGTGTGTGTACATACATACATATATATAAGTCTAACAAAAATAACCAATAAGAGAAAACATAAATAAATTAAAAAGACAAGTCAACAAGTAAATTAATGAGAATAAACTAGAAAATAAATTAAGCATTTAAAACCAAATGAAAAATAAACCTGGAAAAACAAGTCTATGGATATAAACATAATTATATATGCACCTTAGAATTAAATAATAGAAAAACAAAATAAAAACAAAATATTTAATATTAGTATTTAAATGTATATGAATTTATACATGTTCATAAATTCATATATGAATCAATTTATACAAGACAATATATAAATTCACAATATAAATATGTAAGCAAATATAAAAAAAGGAAAGAAAATAGTATGTGTGCACACGCATGCGCGCACACGTATATATGTACACACACAAAGGTACAATGGAGAAATAAAGGAAAAAGTAAATATATACAAGGGCAACAAAATTAACAATAAAATTAAAAATAAAATAATATAATGAGGTCCAAGTCTATAAAAGGAGAACCAAGAAAAATCAAAAGTAAGAAGTCAATTATCAAATAGAAAAACTAGAAGAAGAAATTAAAAAGACGGTATGGAAAAAAGTAAGGAAGTAATTTAAAAACCACAAAGAAGATAAGAAGAATACCCACTAAGTACCTAGACGACATACAAACCTGAAAAATAAACAAAGGAGCCTCGGGGGGAAGGTGGGGACTGTTGGTTCCCTGAAAGGGTTTACACTATTGATGTAGAAACCAAGTTGATCTTTCAATTTTCTATGGAGAAGCTAAATCTAATTCTCAATAATCTCCGTGACTTGGATTAAGTGACAAGTTTTTCACAAATCCTTCTGCACTTTAGGCTCTGCAAAACCCGAGAGGGTGATCCCTTAATGCATTTACAATCTCTGCACCATACTTGTAAATGACTTAAAAAAAGTAGATAATCTCATTTAAATACTCAACAAAGAGGGAGAATGCTATGGAATGGATGATTCCCAGTGATATTTTACCAATTGGAGCATGAGATAACAATAACATGCAACAACATATATAAAATAAAATGATACTGCATTATTTAACAATTTTATGGCAAGACTCAAATGAATTTGAACACCAAGCTGACAATAAAACCAATAAAAGTTGTGATCAGTGACTTGAATTCATAAGAAATAAAATAAGAAATAAGAAATAAAATAACATAATGACAAACTTCTACTAATAGCATCATATCTAAGAAAATACTTCCTTACAATGCTTCTCAACAATAGCCCTAACCCAAACTGCTTATCAAAATTCCTGCACAAATTCTATAAATTTGTAATTCTATTGAAGCATTTAATTGACCAATTAGATCAAAGCATGAACAAGAAATTACATACACCACAACAATGCACTAAATGAGAAAAAACCCTTGATTCATTTCATTCAAAGTATAATAGAATTGTACAATGGAGAGAAATGGATTTGAATTGTATTTATATTAAATTCAAATTTTATTTCTGTCATACAACAATTTTACAACTCGTTTACGCAAGACCTTCACAAAACTTGACACTAAAATCATCATCTATTTGCTTTGTAAATGATTTTATGATTTTCTCATATTCACCTAGATTCTTACTACAACTGACACTCTAGACATGAGAGATTTGGAACCCTTTCTCCTAGCCTTGAATTCCCTTTTATAGAAACAAGGGAGCAAACAAGCTTTGGGCCAGAGAAGACACATGTCATTAGTCCATTGGATTGCTTGATTTTTATTACAACAAACTTCTCTTAGAAAAGACAAAATGCCTTTTGCATTTAACAAAATATTCCTTGTACTTTTCCCGCTTTTCATTTGCTAATGAAGATGTTGATTTTGGCCGATGGCTGTTGTAAGCTCATTCTTCCAAAAAGATGACCTCTGCAGAAAATGCCAAAAGAAATTGTTAGACCGTCACATCAAACAATTAGATATTTAATTGTTTCCCTCTTACTCTTCATTCAAATACATCCCCACCCATTTGTTATACTCTTCATCTGACGGCCAATTGAAACTCATGACCTCATCTACTTTTGTCCTATAGGGATTGTACTTAATAGCTACCTGATTTGCCTTTCTCTCAAAAGATTCAAAGAATGCTCATGTACTTATAATTTTGTCCATGTTATTTTCAATCATATCAATATCAAGGTCTTCACAATTTAGATCAACCTGAGAGTTAACCACATGATCTTCCTATTCTTTCCATAACTGTAAGGTTTGACATTTCCACTTTCATCTACAATTCTTGGTAGCAGTGTATTATGCATTTCATTAAAACTAGTCATCAATTATCTGACCTTCTTCTCCATGCTCTCTGGAAACACGTGGAAATCACTAATTGACTTCACCAGCAAATGGGTTGGTTGAAGTGATGTTGGATTATCAACATCAAACTTAGAAGCTATAAACATCATTTTCAATTCATTTTCCCTTTGCATCCATTTAGCAAACAATGGTGCAACCACCTCTCCATCCTTATTAAAACTTTTCACAAATTCAAACAATAAATAAAATAAAGAATGAATATGCACCAATCTTCCATCTACCTTCTCATTTAGATGAGTTAGAACTGAATTGACTAACTCTTTTTATTTCAAGGCCGATCTCTATTCCGTGTCCTCAACTTTGCTCTCCAACTCTCTTATTTTTTCTAACATTTGAGCCTTGGTTGGATCAACTGAGCAAGTTGGCTCTTCAATGATTGGTTCTACTGTAGAACCAAGAGTAGTCTCAAGGGAAGACTGGGGTATTAATTCAATAGGAGTGGTAGGAGGTGTCTTTGATGTTGAAGGGTCAGAACTAGTTGCAGGGGCAATAGGGGCGCTCCTAATAGTTTTTACTCCATGAGTTTCAACTTTGTCTGCAGCTCAATGTTCATCTGATGCATCTTATTGTACTCTCTAAAAATATGCTCATAATTAGATTTGTAATCTTGTTTCTCAAATTTTTCCCTTTTGGCAGTTTCTTTAGCCAATTGGGCCACATCTACAGTTAAGCTTGCTTCCTCCACTCCTGATGTTTCTGAAGCTCTTTTTATTATGAGACTTCCCCTCATATTGGGATTAATATCTCCTATATCTGGTTTCCTACCCTCCTCAGAAAGTGACCATATACCCAAAGTGGCATAATCTTGGCTCCATGTTGTTCTTTCAATCTAAACCTAGCATATTCCTCTAAGCTATATAATTGTTTTGATTTCTTGATAGCATAAAATGCTATAGCATCAACAATATCCCATTCTGGAAAAATTAAGATCCCTTCTTGATTAGCAATCATTTTTCCTTCCGTGGGGGTGATGGCACTGAATTCTTCTATCATCTCATTTTTTTATCTCTTCTTCATTTTCTTTCTCACTTCTTCAGGCTTCTTAGCCTTCCTCTCTTCACACCTTCTTTTGTACTCATCAATTTTTACCTTCTAGACCAATTGTAAGAAATTTATGGCTTTCACAAAATTTTCATCCTTAAGGAATTCATCACAAGCCTGATTCCTTGCATCTCTAAATTCTCTTCCTTGAATGTCCAGAGAAGTAAAATCCCTCTCTGGTGACCTTGGTGCTAAAGGGATACTCACCCACAATTCTTTATCAGTTATGATGCTAACATCCTCCTCTTCTCCTTCCTCTGCATATTTCTCTTCCATTTTTTCAACTCCTTTATGTCTTGCAAGTGAAGGGGATAAAGGATTTCTTCTTGGTGAATCCTCTGAATCAATTATTTGTATTCCTTTGAGTGGCTTAGGCTGAGACTTAGGGGGTTGTTCATACTTCATTATTTTGTTCCCCTTTCTTCTCACTTCTTCATCACTGTCACTGTCAGATTCACCTCTCACCCTTTTATATATTTTATCAATCATTGAAGGTAAGTATTTGGGTCTTTCCTCAAGTGACCTATCTGTTTCTTGTGGTGATGAGGGTGTTGTAACTTAAGGCCTTGTTCTAATATGAGATATTGGAGTTGTTTTTTGTGGAGTCATTTCACTTGTCTACTTACCCTCCAACCTATCCCTTTTCTCCTTTAGAGAAAGCATAAATTCTTCAAAATGATTCACCAAAGTATTCATCTTCACAAAGAATGGTTTGAAATTCTTTAAAGGATCATAACTTTGATCCATTTACTAAGCAATATTCCAAAGCTTGTTGTATAAAATCCATTTTTCCTTCCTATCAACTTATACATCTTCACCAAATTCATTCCTGATCAGATCCAAGGTAATTAAATTCATGGGGTAGCAGAGATCCCTTAATTCTAGTTTTGAACATGTCATAAAATCCCTCTGTATCACTGTGTCTTGTACTGTTAACCCCCAAATGATAAGGAGTAAAAAATTTTCAAAATGGACCCATCCTCCTTTTTTATCACAAAGTAAGGGACAATTGTGTAGTTAGGGAAAATAGTACCCTTACCCTTTCCTATCAATTCCCTCTCTTGGATGCAACCAATCTGCCGCATCGCTTCAACTATCATATTCTTAATGGAACCTTATAAGGAAAAACACGAGGAACCCTTGGAAAATCATAAACTCTCAAAACAGTGCTAACAGGGTAAGGAATGACATCTCACCAATTATGTGAAAATTTTAGGTTAGGGACACTCTCTTTAGGTCTCCAAAAATCATGTAATTGCCCTAGAATCCTAATTGGATTGATAGTCAACCTAGCCTTCAACATTGATGCAAAACAATTATCAAATCTCACATAAATGACCTCTTGTCTATCCCATGTCAAATCCATAGTCCAAATATGCATTGGCATCTCATTTCCCTCAATTGTTCTTCTTAAAGTCATATAATCTCCAAATAAATATGCATTTCTATATAGGACCATGTGCATCAACAAGGAATACCATAAAAATGGGTTTCAAGCTTACCCTTCTTGATCTCTTGCAACCTCCCATGCATCTTCTCTTCAATTTATTGGGCATAGTCATATATCACTGTGAAGTTTGGATGTTGAATCTGAATTGCCATATGCATATAGTCCATACGCATAACTGTGCTTGGATGAAAACCTAACACTTGGCACAGTGAGTCAAATGTATCCTTCAGGTGTGGAGAAAAAACATCAACATAGAAGGGCTCAACTGAACTAGGGCCAATATAAGACTTTGATTTCCCTGCTTTGGCTTGGTGAGCAAGAAGAAGGTTCCTCTGACAAAATTATCATTCTTATGTAATCTTCCTTCAACACCTCCAAGTCTAGCAATGGATGAAGAGGTATGTTTACTTTCACAGATTGAACCTTTAAGTATTGAAGATGCTTGTAATGATTCTGATTGGAAGAATGCAATGAAAGAATAATTAGATCAGATAATTAAAAATGATACATGGGAATTGGTCCCTAGACCTAGTGACAAAAATGTGATTGGAACAAAATGGGTATTCAGAAACAAGATGAATGAAGATGGTATAGTAGTTAGAAACAAAGCAAGATTGGTATGCAAAGGATATGTGTAGAGAGAAGGAATAGACTACACTAATACATTTGCCCCTGCGAGTAGAATAGAAGCCATTAAATTGTTTTTGGCATATGCAACATTCAAAGACTTTAAAGTTTATCAAATGGATGTAAAATTAGCTTTTCTGAATGGTGATTTGAATGAAGAAGTCTACATTGAACAACCTAAAGGATTTAGTCTTTCAGATGAACTAGACATGGTATGCAAATTGAAGAAAGCACTCTATGGTCTTAAACAGGCCCCAAGAGCTTGGTATGAGAGACTTGATGGTTATCTTACCAAGATTGGATTCAAGAAAGGAGCAACAGATTATAACCTATTCACAAGGGAGACACCTGATGGATTACTATTAGTTTCCATATTTGTTGATGGCATTATCTTTGGAGGTAATGACAAGCTCAGTACAACATTTGCAAAAGAAATGCAGAATGAATTCGAAATGAGTATGATTGGTCCTATAAAATACTTTTTGGGATTGAATGTAAAACAAACAGATAAAGGTATATTCATTAATCAGTCAAAATATG
>MU224645.1:3142727-3152774 GCA_018584345.1 Thuja plicata
ACCTAATAGGGTTATTTGTGTTGAGGATATTTAAAATTTTGTTGAAGTAGAATTTGAAGAATATGACAATGATAAAATAAGAAATCTTAAGGATTCACTTTCTAGAGACAAAATACAAAGAATTCCTACCTTAGGTCATAAAGGATTGGATACATGGAGCGAATTCTTTTATGATAATTGATGAACAAATAATCAAGATGGTACTGAGTAGAATACACGATGATTACATCTAGCTAGACAAGCCTTATCAGATAACTAAAGATGCAATCAAAGCAGTGACAAATCTTTGCTCATTTAGTTCTATACTAATTATGAAATCAGTCAAGAAAAAGGAAGTTGGAGATTTAATTGAGGTGTCAGGAGTTCAGAAAACATTGTTTATTGACAGTATATGTTGCGCATCAAATGATGAAAAATGGTACAGATTTTGATCTATGTGAATTAATTAGATTGCAATTGTTACACAATTTGATATTGACAAAGAAGGACAGTATACACATTTTGATATGCATCTTTGGGTGCCAACACAAAGGGTATTTCATGTTGCTTCTTAGTCATAAACATCTGGGTAAGGTAATAATTTTTTTTGCAATTTTTTTGGATTTCCACAGGTGATGAACATGCAGATTTTCCTAAGAACTACTTGGAGCTTACCTGACAATAGATGTACTATTGTGATAAAATATCATCACAAGTCCATTTGTTGCCGGGTCAATCTCTAAGTAATATTGATTGGTCAAATCTGCATGTTTGTCACTTGTGCATATTTTTAATTACAAAAAAAAGAGATGAAATAGTAGGGTTTAGGCATCACCTAATTTTGCCATGTTCTCTATTTCTCAATCTAAGCATAAGCAACAAAGAGAAATTTTTCAAATATCGACAACCATATCTCGAATTCTTTGAAGTCTATCATAAGAATTCAAAGATCTAGTAACAAAAACAAAACCAAGATTAATATCTTAGCCTACTATCAACACAATTGAAGATGATGGTATTGCTGTAGCTGATCATGTGCCTGAGAATATGATTGAAGATGATAGTACTGGTGCAGCTAATCACGATGATGAAGATGGCCTTGATTTACCTATACTTGAGAAGGCATGTGAGCCCCTATACGAAGGCTCCCAAACAACTCTTCTATCCGCTGTATTGTTGTTGGTGAACTTCAAGGTTTTGAATGGTTTATCCAACGTAGCAATGTCACGAATGTTAAGGTATGTCATATATGTCATCTTTTTCACCTCTTTTAGTCATAATTTCCTTATTGTTAACAGAGGGTACAATTAAATTAATGTGTTCATTTCTAATGTTTACAAGATATGTGATTTATGATGCTTGTGTTTCAGTTATTACTCGTATATTTAATGTATTTATTGTTTAACAATTTACCAATGTATTGCTCAATTGTTGATGCAGGAAATTTAACCCCTTTTACGAGGATCCTGCATAGTGACATGGATCAGTAGGTATAAGTCAATACACCCTATAGATTACATCAACATTACCCTCATTTAGCGAAATATCTCGCTCCTTACCAACTATATCTATCATTTGATGGAATACAAGAACCACCTAATATGTATTTGTCAGGTCTGTCTTCCTCTAGTCAAGGAAATGCGGGAATAGAAGACGAAAGTGAGACATGTAGCAGGCCTAAAATTGGGAAACCAACCAGAGGTCAAAAGATTAGAAGAAAATTCAATAAACGCATGCAATTTTTCCTTGCTGAAGGGTGGTCATGTTCTTATGACGATGAGACCATAGATGACAATGAGGTGCCCTTGAAGTACACACATCTTCTGAAAGAATGGGTACCTAAGGAACTATCTCCAATTAACACTGATTTTTGTGTTAACTCCATCGTCATTATATGGTTTGGGCCTATTTTCCATAGATGGCATAAAGGTATGTTACAACAAAGTTGTTGAATTGATGGAGTTTGTCAGACCTTGTTACAATTACAATCATTGGATGCGGATTGTTTGATATAAAAAAAGTATGCGTAGGTATGCATTATCAGCGAATTATATACAATGGAAAGAAAAGGATCAAAGTAAAGGATTTGCTATGTACATTGATGGAAGGCCAAAAGCATCAGGTAATATTGCAGGTTTTATAAATAGTACACGACCTGGGTCAACTAATAAGAGTCTTAATTGCATATTTGAGGCGCGTGAGGGGAATCATGTTTTTGTATGTGCAATAAAATCAATAAGTGCAGGACAAGAACTGCTAATAGATTACCAGTTGAATTGCATAGATACAAAAAAAGACACTATCATGAGGGTGGTTAGTACTATATACCATTTAAACTAACCTCTAATTTATAATCTTTGTCACATGATGACATGGATCCACCACGTGATGACGTAGGCAGGGATTCTACTCCCACCCATTCTTCAGCAAAGGTAAACCTTATTGTAATTGTACAAATTAATAATATAAAAGAAAAATGTTACATTATTATGTTCTTTTCTTTAGGGTTTTGGAGTTATTCTCATAGTTTTAGTGATATTCCTATCACAAATTGATGTTTAGGGAAAGGGAAAAGCGCCTGCAACAACACCTACAATAGTGCCAGATATGGATGACGCCATACCAAATATCTGTAACCCCGTGTATCTGGTCAAGAAGCAATTAGAAAAATTCTGTTCAGAAATTCTTGGCATTTTGCTCGATCCAGATCCAAGTGAGGAATTGATGGCGAGGCATGATTTATTGGTGCGACAAGCACGTAATTTGGAAGTAAGCAGTAATTAATTTTTAGATATAACAAAAGTTTAATAAATTTTTATATTTTTTACTCTTTTATGTCAGTACTAAAATATGCATGTGTTCTTACAGAAGTTTTTGACTGCTCAAGCAAATCCTCATGGACATCACGGTGAGGCCGATACTAGTACAGCTCCCGCAGGTAAAATAATCCTTAAGTTAACAGGTTACAAACTTCATTGGTCTTTTTTTTTTTAAAGCAAAAGTGGGCAAGCCACTAAATATATATATATATATATTAATAATAGAAGCTGGTTCAAGAGCTCCTCCGGGAAAGAACCAACAAGAAAACCCAGAATCCTTGCTCAAATACATTGTTTATAATTAGAGATAAAGTAACCTCCCTATTACATTGGTCAAAATAACATACTATAGCATCAAATGCTGCCTATAATCAAAATAAAGCACTTTGGCTTAATACAAAGCATCAATATTACTGATCGGTTGTCTCTAGTGATTAGTGTCATTTGTTAGTTATACCCGGTGGTGCTTGTGTTGTCGGTCTTGTCTGTTGGCCGGTGTCGGTATTTTTGTCATCGGTATCGTATGTCAGTGTCTTCAATGCCAGTAGTTTGTATCGGTTGCTGAAGCTGTCGGTGTCGGAAGGGCCGATGCCTGATATGGTTTGTGTCAGTTGTGCCCATTGTCGGCGACAATGCTGATCCATGTCGGGTAGCAATGAAGTCGTTATCCCTATGATACTCGACCCATGTATACATCCCAAAAAAGGATATTATGTGTCATTTGAATCCTAAAATATCAACAACAAAATTTTTTTGTCATCAATGCCGGTAATTTGTGTCGGTTGCTGAATCCATCAGTGTCGGATGGGTCGATGCCTGATATGATCTGTGTCGGTTATGCCCATTATCGGCGACGATGCTGATCCATATCAAATAACACTGAAACCGGTAGCCCTATGATACTCGACCCATGTATACCTCCCAAAAAAGGATATTATGTATCATTTGAATCCTGAAATATCAATAACAATTTTTTTTTTTCCTTCAAAAACAGACACTATATCAGCAACTATACAAAAATGCAAAATTTGACGCTTTCAGCTACTTGTGTTGCTCTTGCATCTCCACATCCTCCACAATAGCCAGATGCAAATGGTGAGGCCATTCCATAACCGACGCCCTTGCGCCTACCTCAATTGTAGCTGACACCCAACCGGTAGCCCCCATATTTTTTTGATCATGAGATGTCATATCTCGTGGCCTCCATCCCGTGATCCATTCAGATGATTCTAGTCCAAGGGGTAACCAACTACCTTGTGCTCCATGTTTTCTGCCATCCCAACCCATAGTGTGTGATGCATCTGAAACCCAGTTCAAGGATTGTGATTCTTGTACATTTTGCTGTAGATTGGCACTCGTGGTGTCTCCTAACCTTTCTTGAGGTCTCCGGGGCTTGTTGTGCTTAAGCATTTATGGAGCATTTGGAACCCCTAAGAGGACCGACAGTGCATGAACCATGACCATTAATTTCCCCTCCAACCTTGGGCCAAGAACATGCCCACTCTCTTGCAGAGCATTGCGCATGATCTGTTCATTCTGCGTTTCTATTACCCTCTTGGCTCCATTGAACGCAACTAACGCTCCATGATTATGCAAAATTTGGTGAGTGGTGAACAATCCTCCAATCAAAGTGCGGCCATTCCATAGGTCATAGTTGTACATAGCCTGCTTTAGCTTACTGGCAATCCAAAATTGTTTCTGAACTACTTTGTATGCCAAAATCTCTAGGAGGTGCGGGGATTGAAGGAGGTCCATTGCGTTCGACAGAAAAATTGACACAAGCTGAGATGGGAATAGAAATTGCTTTGTTGTTGGATCAAAATTCTCATATCCCGTTACCTATTTGATTGCTCGTTGAATGGCTTCATTGTGGACCAGAAACATGTCATCCATTACGTGATCACTGATATGCATTGGGAGTGCATCTTCATCTATGTTGGGCGATAGCCAGATTATGTAATTTTTTGGTAGTAGTTCGAAGTGATGAGTAGAACATGAATGACACATAACACATTCCTCTGCCATACCTTCCATACTCTAAGGCTTGTGATGCCCATTGTGTGTTGTGGAGAGTTTAAATAGGCTTATGCGAGAGGTTCTAGTGGCGTCTTCGTGGCACATATTTGAGTTGGTCTTTAAGGCAGTTAATTCTGATTTGATATTAGTCACACTCAAATATTCCCAAATTAATGGCGGGCACACCTGGGAGGTATGATCACATTTAATTATGAGATCCGCTTGTTATAAGATCCCTAGTTATACATTGCAATGCTTTAAATATATGTACGGAGCTTTTCATCATGTGATCTATCCATCGCTTATTAAAGAACGATGTCAGTGTGAGGTTCAATTCCCGCCTGGAGGATATTAAAGCATTTGGTATGAATCACATACATGACGAGTGATGGGGTTGATGCATTAATTCTCTGAAATCCCCTGCGTACAATTACTCCCTGTGCTTGCCTCAGAACTTTGTATATGAAGTAAATAGTCACATATGTGCTTGGACCCGAAGTTGACACTAGCGTGCTTTGCAATAATGTTTTAGATTACTTTTTATGTAACATTGTTTTTGACAGTCGAATGATCGAATTCCACTAATCTATTTAGCTCACCCATATCTATTGGGATTTCACTTGGCCTTATGAGTGAAATATCCACACCCTCACATCCTAAATTAGCTAAGTAGTCTGCAACCCAATTCCCTTCTCGTAATGTATGTGAAAGGAATGTTTTTGAGAAGGTGTCCAAGAGCCACCAAATTTTCTTCAGAATGTAGTGAAGTTTCCAATTGTGTGAGGATCTTTTGATGCATGCATTGATTACAACCATGGAGTCACCTTCAACCTGTATGTCGGTGAGTCCACATTGTTTTGCCAATATTAGTCCTGCAAACATTTCTTGCACTTCTGCCAAATTATTTGATCCTACCGGAAGTGGGGAGGAATTACATGCTACTAACTTACCCTGTGAATCCCTTATACATGCACCCAGCCCTAATATTCTTGGATTTCCATGAGACGCACCATCAAAATTTTTTTTCATTATCTGTTGATCGGGGGGCTACCATTTAATGTTCGATCTGTCCAAAGGTTATGATACCTTTTTAGGAGCACCCCATCCCATTGGTATACTGAGGTTCCCCCAAGTTCTCATGATGTTACTATCCCATGGTGATAATACTGGATTGTATTCACCCCTATGAATGCTAGCATTTACAGCTTCCAAAATTGATTTTTCTAGGCTATGTAGAACTGTTTGTAGATATGAGTGCTCATTTTGAAAGATCCTTTTATTTCTTTCCCACCAGATCGACCATATAATAAGCACTGGTGCACACTTCCAGATGTTTGTGAATAGTGAGCCAGTCTGCAAATCGGGCCAGGACTAGAATAAGTCCCACAATTTGTTAGGAAGGGGAGTGTAGAAGCATAGTTTTTTAAGAACAAAAGACCAACATTCATTTGCAAAGGGGCATTGCAGGAGCAAGTGATCCACCGTTTCAATCTGAGCATCACATAGTTTACAATTAAATTTTTGTGCAATTTTGAATTTTTGTAGCCGATCGTTGGTGAGAATCCTATTTTTTAGAGCTAGCCAAGCAAAACACCCTACTTTGGGAAGGACAACTTGGTTCCAACAAAAATTTTATTCTCTTTCCTGAACCAAATCAAGTACTAGATTCTAAAGGGTTCTATATCCCTCTCTAATAGAGTATTTTCCATTTTTTGCTGGGGTCCATATCAGCCTGTCTGCTTTATCTAACAAATAGATCTGCCTAGTTGCCAATATATCCCTGAGGGTATCAGCATCATGTCTTGGGAGGTTTAGTTCATCCGGATCCTTCCAAATGGCTTTGCCTAAATAATTTCTAGCTGCCAGGACATAGTCAATGAGATGAATGCCCCATTTGTGTTTTGTAATGTTTATAATCTTTTGTGAAATCTCCGGAGATATCAATGCCGGTTGGCCGCTCCAAGAGTCTCTCTAGAATTTGACAGTTGTTCCATTGTTAACCTCCCATGTCACATAGTTGTAGACCAAATCTTGATTTGACATCATAAAATTCCAAATTGCGGATCTGCTGGGTGGGTTTGCCATGGATAGTACACGTGTTGGGCTTTGGTTATCCAAGTATTTCTGTTGCATGATTTGGCACCATTTACTATTTGGTCTAGAGTACATTTTCCACACAAGATTTCCCCCAAAGGCTCAGTTTCTGTTATATAAATCATGCAAGCCTGCACCTCCTCTGGATGGTCCTTGTGACATATCCTGTAATGAGATAAACTTCATTGGTCTTGCTGATTAGAAATCTATATTTTCATTGGATTTACTAGTTGTTTTATTCAAACTCACATATATGTCTTGACTCCTCACTTCAAACTGTACATTTAGGTGATCATGATGTACTCTAGATGCCTCCTCCTATGAGGGCGTCATTTTTGACTGCAATGTTAGCAACAAGGAGCATGCAAACATCCACGTTTGCACGATCTATATCTGGTAGGTCCTTGTTTTTCTATATTCGATTATGTGTTAGTTATGGTTTTGCTATATTATATTTCATAGTGGAATACTTTTGTGCAGAACAAGTTACACCTCCTTAGCTTACAGAGACCAGTACTTGTGATAATTCAGCAACATTTCCTAGATGTACCCATGTTGCTAGTACAGGAAAATTGTAGACCTCATTGTTATTGACCGATGAAGATATGATTCCCTTAAAATCACCTAAGCTTCCAGGTACTTTAAAATTATTATTATTTATATTCTTATTTTAATTTACTTGTTCATAACTCATTTTGTATTGATGATCCCATGATGTGTTTGCAGGGAACAATGTACTATATTCAAGGTACACAACTCCAGTTAATTGTTTTAGCTAACAACTTTGTTTTTTCTTAAAAGGTGGAATTTACAGGATATAAAATTAAAAGATGAGCTCATAAAATCTTTAGAGGACCTATTTGGAAGTAACATTTTTGACTGCAACAATGCTCTTCGGAGAGCTAGCAAACATCTAAATACTGTGAGGGACGCATACAGAAGGAATCTAGTGAGCAACCCAAAGTATGAGTGTCCTCCTGTGATTCCAGATAAGGTGTGGAAGGAATTCATTTTGGATGCAAAGGAGAAAGCGCAAAGCCAAAGAGGAATTGCACTAGTAAATGACAATAGAAGGTATGTGATAGTATTAAGCATAACGTAATTATGCACTAATTAGTGATCTTTATATTTATATAATCTAACATATTTCAAACTTTTCATAGACTGTAGGGCACATCAAAGGCTACAAAGGCCAGAATAGAAAAGATTGGCCAACACAAACTTAGCTCTGGTGGTTATCTGAAACTTCAAGAAAGAATTGTAAGTAGCAGTAAATGAAATTTTGAATCAAATTTTTTATAATTTGCAAACAATTTTGTTTAATCAAAAAGGACCTGCAAAATTGACGATATTAAGCCAAAAATGCAGGGCTTGTATTTTAATGTAGGACCCATGGAAGAAGACAAAAATATTGGCTTAAAGGAAGGATATAAAGCCATGGCCGAATGCCTACACCAAAGCCAATAGTCTCCTGCATCGGTTCACACATAGGTAAGTAGGCCAAATGAAATTTTTTTCAAATTGAATAATTGAGAGATAATCTATTTGATATTTATTTAACCCCTTTAGCGCATGACATTGCAATGCAGCCTTCTAATCCTAGTGCAAAACCTCCACATGGTGAAGACACTGATGTGCATCGCAGTGATGGAGGTATTCATTTTCCTTTGAACATCAATTGTGTAATTTTTAATACAAGTTAACATTTTAAATGGAAATTGGTGTAACCTTTCTTGTGTACATTTTAGAGCATGCAGAATGTCATGGTGAACAAGTGGAGGATAATCTGAGTGTTCACCATATTCCAGATGATGTGGCATTGTCAGGTAAAGAAAATCTCTGTTATGTTATTTTAATTTTTTTTGATCGGTTGTTATCTTCTTTTAATTAATGAAATACTTGCAACACTAATATAAAATGTTGTGCATCTAACCCATTTAGTTGTTATTGCAGCGGACCCCCCTTTGGCGCACCAGCGTCCTCTTACATCACACAAGAGGAGGCATATAATTGGTCCACAAGATCAATCACAGGGGAATGACAAAGACCTTGATACTTCGCTTAGCACTTACATGCATAAACCAATAAATAAGAAACCTCCAAAAAAGAAAAGATTGCAATAAACCTTTTTTGATAATATATTTATGTTGTCTTAATGAATGTAATTTTGTGCTACTAAATGTTGATGAATTATTGATGAATGTCCAATTGTTAATTAATTTGAGGTGTTATTGAATGTTATGTGATTATAATGATTGAATGTTATATTTCATCAATGGAAGAATGAATGTTAGATGTTAATGGGTAATTTAGAGTGATGTTAGGGGGGGGCGGTGGGGCCAAATGAGCTTACACCTTCATGTGTTTGGCCTTGTTAAGTAGAGAATATTAAAATATTCTCGAAACCAAGTGAAGCTCAAGATAAATTGATGCAGAGCCCTAGTCTGCTATCCCCTTAAGGAACCCAACTCAACTCAAGGATTCTACAAGTGTCTTGGAACTCACTCAAGGAACCCAACTCAACTCAAAGATTCTACAAGTGTTTTTGTTCAAAACATGATTTCCTTGCCTATGGTCACCCAAATGCAAAAATATAAATACCAAAATAATCTTAGTTCAATGTAGTAACATGCCCAATCAAAGAGATCTTAAAACAATAGCATTTAGAGACTACCTTTGCTACCTTTTCTTCATAGTTAGCAATCATAAGATCAACTACCATTATTATTCTAGTCAAATTGTTGTGTACTCATGATGAATTTGCCATTGTAATTCTGCTTTACTTGATTCAACGTGTTCTGATATTTGTTGCCAATTCAATCCATGCCAATGAGTTTGGCATCTTTTCATCAATACAAATTATGCTCCTAAAGTCAATGAGATTCTTTAATTAGACCTTCAGACAAAAAAATATTAGAAGTAATGAGCTTCTCTACCTCCAAAACAAATCCATATTTTCACTTTATGCAAAACACAATTTCGTTGTCATCAACAACGAGCTCTATTATGTTTTCCTGTATCTAGCTATGATTAATTGATAAGCGTTCAATTCATTTTGTTTTAGTGATAAGTAATTAGCTTAATTCTTATATGTATTTATATGCGCTGGGGGAAAAAACACAGGAGGGGGGGGGGGGTA
>MU224645.1:3171803-3183781 GCA_018584345.1 Thuja plicata
CTTGAAATTGTCTGGAATTTTCACTAGGTGCCTATCTACTCTGGGCATGAACTTAGGCATCTCATACTTTTTTATCAAATGTTCTCTTTTGACATAATCAGCTTTAATTTTCTTCAAGTCAATATCAATGCATAATGCACCGGTAATTCCAAATACCTCAGCTACAAACCTCCTATCTATGGAGACTAGGGTTTCTTTGTTCTTTTTCCTAATTACCCTAGCCACTGTGCAATAGTTTTTTGCTAGCTCCTTAATGAGACCAATGTAAACATAGACATCAGGCACAATTAATTTAGCCATATTTAAATCCCATGGATTGCAAATTGGGACTGGCTTAACCCTATTGTTCCAAAAATAATGAAATAAAGTACTACTAGAGTAGTTTGGGGTTACCGGATTTCTGCATTGAGACCACTTGTCACTCCATTCTTCCCAATCTGCGCTGTTGGTATTCAGAGTCCCAGGCAGAAATTCAACAAATTCTTCAGTATATTTCTTTGGTGTGACTTCCTTATTCTTTCCAGACCCTTGTGAGGTAGTAGGAACAATAGCTTGACTCAGCTTGCTTCTTTTGAATTCTACTGTCTCAGACACAAAACTCCAGATAAATAAGCTTCTTACTCTTCGCAAAAAAACTCAGAATGCAGAAATTAGAGTTGTACAGAATCAAACTCAATCATTTACACTTATAGCCATTTAAGAACTGTGTCTTGTCAACTTGAAAGCCGAATTCCTGCACTTGAACTGTCATGAAGATTTCATTCTGTCATTAATGCTGCCGTCAACTTGCACTATTTGATCCTAGCTAGATGAGAGAGTGTACGCTTTTTTCCATCTGGCACTCGTCAGCCTGAAACTAGCCAACACACTGCACTTTATTCACTTTTGGAAAGATCCTTGTGAGTGAGCGACACATCCCTTTTATTCAGCCGGTCACATACTCGCCATCCATCCTCACTCTACTTTTCACCTTCTGCGTGTGAGCGATGACCTAATTCTTGGACCTCATTTTATGTCTGTCGCATATTCGCTATCTTTTATGCTTTGCTTTTGGGTTCATGCAAGTGAGCGATGTTTCCTTCACCTTTAACCTGTCGCACCCTCACTAGTTAACATTTCATGTCACTTGAGTCTTGGTGACCGAGCGACTATGCATCTTATCTTTCAGCTATTCCATCATCGCACACTCGCTGGCTGTTTAAACTGTAACTTTTGGATTTGAGCGGGTGAGCGACATTCATTTCTTTATCGCATACTCTGTCTGGTCACTTACTCATACCATTTAACACTCTAGCTTTGATCTTATGCGTGAGTGAGTGATGGCATCTATTCTTTGCTCAGTCACAAACTCGCGAGCTTGAAAATTTCACTTCATCACTAACTGCGAGCGCACGACTATATACCTTCTTTCCTTAGTTGCCTACTCGCGAGCTCTTTTCCTTTCATCTTTGTTGATTGGCGAGTGAGTGATTTCTTTCCTCTTTTAACTCGTCGCATACTCGTGGGTTCACTTTTGATCACCTCAAAGCATCAGCGAGTGAGCGAGGCATTGAATGGTCTCTTAGTCGCTCGGTCGCAGACTTTTAAGAATCTTGAAAAATGCTTCTGCGACTGAGCGATGAGTTTTCACATTAGTACTTCATGCCTTCGTCGCGCACTCGCACTGCAAAATACAAGTGAGTTAGAGCCTAAGCGAGTGGGAGACCTCTAGAACATGACCTCGTCGCGCAGTCGCTGACTTTTGACATTGACATAAAAGTTGATGCGGGTGTGCGACTGCTTCAATTTTAAACAAGACTCGCTCGGTCGCGGAGCATGATATAGACAGCATAATTTTACAGTGACTGCGCGACATACACACTTTCAACCCATCGCTGACTCGCTAACCTGTAGCTTGACTTTCATAAGACATCGTGACTGTGCGATTTACACTTTTAAAACATTGAACCCGCTCACTCGCACATAAATCAAAACTACTCATAAGCTGATCGTGATTGCGCGATTCTCTTTCACTGACAGCTCGTCGCCCACTCGCACAACTTAAAGACACTTTAAAAAGACCGACGCGACAAAGCGAACAAACTAAAATATGACTTCAAAAAGGGGTTTTGACTTCTTCTGCGCGGCAAAGCACAGGATTTTAAATCAAGAAATCCCGGGAAGAGCAAAGGCCAAGAAAATCAAAGAAAACCAATGCAGTGCTAACAGACCCTACCTCACATATCATATCATATAATATCAATATATCAGTTATTAAGGAAACATGTGAATGGAAGTTACTATGGGTGAAGGATAACCCATGAGAATGGAAGTCATAATGGTGCATATAAAGATTTTGCCTCATAGATCTCTCCATTAGGAAAGGATAAAAGGAAATCAGGCTATACATTATCAAACATAATACCTTTTTATTTGAAGGGAGGTGAGGAAGGAAATCCATGAGAGGTTGGTTGTACTCCTCAAAGGAGTGAATTGAGCCTGCAAGAGAAGGATTTGTGACTGCACTTTTAAGATTAATGGCAGTGACTGTGTGGCCATCTTGTTGCAGAAGATGGACCAATTTGTACCAACACCAACCTCCATGACTAATTCCATGCACCAGTACAAAATGGGAAATGGGTTTACTTGCCATTGGAAATTTTATATTTTAAAGTGAAATAATTTAAAAAAAAACAAACATAGAGCCGCTTTTTTGACCTTCATGACAGTGACAGTCGATGAGAATCCTATATAAATGATGAATTGATCGATGAAACTCCGTCAGTGTTTCGACAACCTTTCGTCTATCGATTCATCATTTATATAGGATTCTTGTCGTGGAGTAGTCGCAAAAGCGACAAACTGTGAAAAGGGATTAGGGTGAAAGGCGCACACAACATCTCTATTACAACCCTATTTTTTTGACCTTTACGACGTCGGTCTTATGACAGCTATACCAAACGTGGCAAGTTGCGATGAAAAAACTCTGACAACAATAGTGGTCATTTGGTCGACTAATTTGTATCAAAAAATTGATGAACTTGAAGTCGAAAATATGGCAAAAATTTACTAGTGTCAGCTCAATGATGCAGTCATGTGATAAGTGTCAAGAAATATAGAGGATCTATGTATGAAGAATAGATTATGGAAGCATCCTTATGGGAATGACAAATATTAAGAGACTTAGTTTTAGACGGAATAGGTCAGATTAACTTCTGAGAGTGTCTAGATTAAATGAATGATGAAAAGGCATACTTAGACATGTGAAGAGATCACTTGTCACATGATGCTGATTTTAGATTACAATTATAGACACTTAAAATTGTTTTTTTTTTTTGTGTTTTTACAAATTACCTTTATTTCGTCTAATTCCTCATCATTCATATAACCAAATAATAGTCCATTATTTCACTAATATTATATATTTTCTTATATTTTTCCTACATTCCTAGTAAGCATGCTTGTACACTCATCAAATACCAATGCTACTTGAAAAAGATACTTTAATAAAAGGTATACATCAATTGTCACTCCTCAATAACATGGATCCAGGAGAACAATCTATTGTGTTGGGAAACTTGACTCAAGTTGAAGAGATTCTCATTGGTAGAGTAAACCCAATATTGCAAGTAACCCACACTATCAGAGGCCAATACAAGTATAGTGGTCACAAAATTAGCTTCCCATAGGATATAAACAACATTACAAGAGTGCCTCCATACAAAATAGGAGGCTTAGATGTGCTCATAATTAGAAGACTACATACACAAGGACAATGTTATGTAAATAGAAGCCATGTTAGGAATGCATTGAAATATAAAATTAAATATGATCCATACTATAGAGATGCTATCATAGATGTTGACCACCTAGCACAAATCCCTAAATTAAAAATAGATATTTCAAACATGCTCAATACCAATGAGAATACCAAAGAAATGGTGGTGCAAAATAATGAAGAGAATAGTGATGGTGAACAAACTGAAATGAGCACAATGAATACATTATCATTTGTTGCTAAGTTTTCAAACAAATTTTGTGTGTTAGAAATTATCAAGATAACACTAAACCTTGAGGAAAACACAAACAACTTTATTGGCTGGCCTAAAATTAGATCATCTCCAATAAATGAATTGAACATTGAGGGCTTATTCGATATGTCATTTCCTACACTATTGCCAAATGGAGTTGCACTGCCAAGGCAATCATGGATCAAAGAAGTGCAAATGTATGAGTATGCATTACACTTGATGAGTTTTCATGATCAAATATTCAGAAGACATCCAAGGTTTCAATTTTACATCTTAAATATTATGATGTGCCATCATAGCCATGGACTTGCAATAGTTTCCATTAAAAAAAATGCAAAAGAAAACACACCAACCACTATAGAAAATCTATGTGCACATCTTAGGAATATTGTTGCTTCACAATTTTCTCAAGAACTTATACACTTTGGGTCTACCACGAAAGGAACAAGGCCATATTAGAACAAGTATCGTGCCGAAATTTCAAACATGATCAACCAAATAGGGTTGCCTATTCTAATTTTTATATTAAGTGGCAAAAACACAAAGTGGCCACACCTACAATAGCTACTCAACTAACAATGTATAAACACCATTAAAAAATAGACATTGCTTAGACAATGTAATTAATAACCCTCATACCACATCATTATACTTGCATCAATTATTGTCAATATTTTGAGAAGTCATCAAAAATATCCTTGGTGCAAAATATTACTAGTACCAGTATGAGTGGAAACATCGAGGAACGACTCATGTACATGGATTAATTTGATTTCAAAATGCACTGACATGGACAAACTTGATTACAATACCTTAGATATGAGTGCAGTTTCTACATACCTTTCTTCTTCTTCATCTGAATCATCCTTCATGCCTACAAATACCATCTCAATGTCTTCTTCAGATTTGGTGTCAGTATCATTTTCTCTGTTCTTAGCTAGGTAATATAGTCTCGGGTATCTCTTCTTTCAATTTGTCGGTTGCTTCAGTAATCTTTGTTATCACCTTGGTAAAACTTCTTTTCATATGTTTTGTCATTACTTTTGTCATCTTTTCTTCTATTAGGACATCTTGCAGAAAAGTGTCCAACCTCTTTACAATTAAAACATACAAGTGGTAATTTACCTTTGTATCTACCTTTGCCTCTCTGTAGTCTTCTTTCCATTAGTGCTTCATTCTCATCAAGTCCTTGATCCTCATTATCAATTTCACTATCATTTCTAATAGTGTGTCTATGACTTGACTTACTTATTTTCAAACAAGATTTGAATGCAGACTCTATAGATGGTAAGACACTAGTATCAAAGTTATTCATCTCAAATGAAATCAGTCTACCAACCAGACTATCCAGAGTAACTGTGTTGTTTGTGAATTCTCTCATTTCTTGTATAGAAGAAACTCTAATAGCATATACAGGCAGTAAGGTTCTTAATATTTTACTTACCACTGTCTCCTCTTCAAGTACACCTCCAACTCCTCAGATAGCATTGACTACCTCTTTGATTCTACAGCTATACTGAGTGATATTGTCTCCTTATTTCATCCTTAGGTCATCAAACCTCCCTCTTAGGCTTTTTGCCTTCACTCTTAGTACATTAGCATCTCCTCCATGTACCAGCTTTAACTTACCCCACATTTTCTTTGCAGAGGTGCATGTTTTGACATCTTCAAAATCAACATCAGAGAGTGATGAGGAAAGTTCTATCATCATGCAATTATGCTCATGATTTTCTCTCAATTGCTCAAGAGTATGAGGTCCTATAGGCAACACATATTCAGTATCAAGGTGTTGAGTAACATCATTACCAATACCTGATAGGTGGAGTCTTATTTTTATTTTCTATGATGCAAAGTTGTCTTTATTCAACTTGGGCACATCTCATTTGTTCATTTTGTGATCTTTTGCTTGAGTTGTTAAACTCCCTTTCTAAGAACACAAGTTCTGATACCAATTTTTGGAAATAACTGAGGGGGGGGGGGGTTGAATTAGTGGCATAAAAAATATTCCAATAAATCAACCCTAAAAATTAGTACCACAATGTTAAGCCTCTAGTTATCTTCAGTCCTACAAGATGTATGCCTTCAAATATACTTATCAAATAAATACTTCTTAGAGTTATCTTTTAAACCTTATTCTTTATGTTTACCGAATAACAGTCTTTTATTTATTGAAAAATAGTAAATTGCTTAGTGTATACCGATCAATCTAGATTAGTTATCTGTAATACAAAACACTAAAGTATTGACTCGTAAACACATTGACACATGGATTTTTAACATGGAAACCCTATTAAGGGAAAAACCACTTGGGACTGGAAACCCAAAATTTTCACTCTTCTGAAGTGAGCTCGGTGAAGAGCCAACCCTATTAAAGGTTACAAACACACTGTTAGGTGTGACCTTGTTAGAGGATTTAAAAGATTAGTTTGTCACTTGATATCGAGCATCTCTATGCTACCTTCTATGACCAAACCCAGTGTAGTTTGTCAAATGGTATCTAGCATCTCATGCTATCTTCATGATCAAAATTTTTGATACTCCTTGGGATGTATCTCAATATAGAAAGGATCTTTAAATCTTGCTCAATTAAGAGACTTATTGAATCAACGGTTAAAATAAAACAGTAAGTGATCTATTCACATATACAACTTATACTTGCATATTTTAAGATCTATTGTAAGCTCATTAAACCATTCTGATCAATATATCTTTTTAATATCTTTGCTCCACTTTTTTTTCTGCTCGGTGATGCTATGCTTCTCTGTTGCTTGGTGTCTGTAGAAATCTTTAGCTCTTTACTCAACTTGATTGATCAAGACTGTATGAAGTTGTTCTTCATCAGTTTCTCTCCAACATCCTCTTTTTCATTCACTCCCCTTAATTTATAATGAATTAAGTTGTCTCTTTATAAGCATGATATCATCATTTCTCTCTTCTTTATTTTCTTTTTCTTGGCGTGATCCGAAATCTTATCCAATCTTGAGTTAAAGCATAACTCTTGTTTTAACTCGTAGAAATCTTCTTTCCAACTAGATAAATTTTTTTTAACTTTTTTACTTATCTCTGGCTTTAACTTGTCGATTAAAACAATGTCAACAACCAGTTAAGTCTATCTTTAGCTATGCCAGCTAGATATTTTGTCATTTCCAAACTCCATTTAACTTTGGTGTTTTAACTCTTTGATAGCTTCGGTCAACACTTCAGTTCTCCTTGGGCTTCTCCATCGGTATTGTCTATCCATCGGGGTTGTCTGTCCTTCGGGCTTCACTGCAAAGTTCTTCTTGTCGGTTAACACTATAATTCTGGCCGTCGGTAATGCTTGTGATTTTGCTCTTTGGTAATGCTCGTCGGTTTCTTTGCTTGGGCATCACTGTGACTTAACTTTCAGTTATCTCTGTTCGTCGGGTTCCACTAGTCGTTGATGTTTGAAGTCACTTAGTGAATGCTTGTCTTTTATGCATTTCTAAAAGAATAATCTTTCTCTCTCTGATTCTCTAAAGTCTTTGACACTTTGATTATAACCGATTAGATTATATCAAGTTGACATAAATGACAATACAATCCATTAACTGATTTAATCTCTTGCATTATATTTCTACATTTCGGTGATCAACTTAACATCTTCAAACATTCAATCAGTTACATGTCATCAGATCATCAAATGGTATTCCAGAATAATCATCAAATTTAACTGTGACATATGTTGGTGGTTCAGGTGGAGCACTTCCTGGTTTGTACACAATATTTCTAGAAATATCCCAATGCTCCATTGGCAAGTCGAACTTGTATCCAAATATTTGTAGTCAACATCACTCTTGAATCCTCAGTGAACAAAAACTCTATATCAAGTTCATCAGTAGAGAATTTATCTTTAATTGTATTACCATTCCTTGACTTGGTTGCAAGACTACGTGCAACATGATGCCTCAAAGAATACAACATCCTCATGTTATGGTTATGAACATTTTCATTTGTTGAGAACAAATGCACTGTCTTGTCAAACTCACCATCGGTTGAAGCATCTAACCTTACAGGGGTTCTTATCATAAGCAATTTCCAGTCATCTATTTTTGGATCTGCATCTCTCATATTTGTTAGAAGCTGACAAAATCTTTGTTGATGGATGTTTTCTCCATCTTGCCTAAATATTTTATCTAATATAACCACTGTTTTGAATTCTTTCCATAATAACTTTGCCCGCCTATGGCTAACATATATTGGTTTATCATTGAATGAAGGTAACTGACCCAGATCACCAACCAAAATAATAGATATACCTGAAAGAAACTCATGATAAATTATTTTCAAACCATGTAACAACATCATATGAAGATATTGTATATGGATTATATTAATAAATATTATTTTAGATAAACAACATAATTCACAAAAATAAAAGGTATACCTGCAAAAATTATGTCAGCACTTTGTGGGAGCGCTTGTCTAAGTTGACAATCTATATTTTCTAGCAAGTTTTGACCAATGAAGCTCAATTCATCAATCAAAATATATTTTATGTGTCATTTCTTCTTGAAAAATTGTAAGCCACGTCCCCTCTAGCTGAGAAAAATCTCTTATTGGTATTCACAACTTTGACTGAATTGTAGAGGCTCCTATATTGAAAGCTGCAACTCCAGTTGGTGCAAGTAACAAAAGAGGAGAAGAACTTGGCATCGCTTCCATCTAAAGAGATTGATTGAGGGCACCAATTAGATAAGACTTCTTATTCCCACTGTTCCTTGGATCATCATAAATAGAGGCATTCTGACCTGATTTCTATGATAGTGTACCATAATAATGTCAATTGCCTTTTGTTGCTTCTCATTGAGAGTTGTAAAGTTGATGTATCCTAGGATGTCATCATACATCAGACATCCATGTTTCTTAATTTCACATATGAAATTGATAGCTACGGATGTATGTTCTTCGCTTTGATATTCACTGCACCAGTTTGTATTTCTATCAATATCTCTTCTTCCCAACATGTCTAGTTTAGAAACTTGCATGTGTTGACCACGATGTATCCTAGATATGATTTCCCATTCATGCTTTGTGGTATTTTCTTGCATACCTCCATTTTCTTCCATTTCTGATTCACTTGTAGGTTCATCATTTTCTATATGTGCTGCTCTTTCAATATGCCAAGGGTTATAATTAAGTGTCTCTCAGTTGGCTACTATAGTATCATTATCATGACCAATGTCCCTCTCAATATTACGAAAAGTTTTGTATAGTAACAACTCAGATAAACAAAAATCCACCCATTTATTTGAACCACGTGGAGGAATGGATACAAACCTAGGGAAAACTCTTACAATAGTTGTTGTTTTCCTTGGCCACCATTTTTTATCTCCCCTTTTTTAGTATTGTATATACAGGATCTTGTTGCATCAATCAATGTGATACCTTTCATACAGAGTGGTCTTGTTTTATATCCCTCTATAAAATATTTGTGTGTTCTTCATCATTATTCTCATTATTCACTGCTACAGGTTTGAAAAATTTACGTGAGACATTTAAATTAACAAAACTTCTGCTACTCTTCACCAATGGAAGCTCTAACAATATATGACATGTTTCCTAGGCTTCAATGTCTCTTTCTATAATTGTTTCTATGAGAAGCTTTCAGTATTCCCGTGCAAAAAAATCATCATGATTTTCCAGGTTTGACATATGCATCAACCTTTCTTGATACATTTACGATCTTCTCTAACCTTTTGCTACATACTTTGCACTATATTTGATAACTGCATGTTTTGAAAGAACAAGTTGCCAATCTACATTTTCCCTCCATAATTACAGTATGTGTTGATTATGTGTGTTAACTCCATCATCATTTCTTGCTAGCTCAAATTTTCTTTCGCTTGATTCTATATCCTGATATAACTTGGATCCACCCAAATTCATTGACCAAATAGCATTATACCTAAAACAAAGACAAGTAAGTATATCCTTTTATTAATTTGTTTAAATAGTTGATATATAATATTGATATAGAACAATTACTTGATGAAACAATTACTTGCAAACCATTCTTCCCCTCTTTTTACGTAGGCATGCACCCTCTATAAAGACTGTGTGTCATTCAACATAGTTCAATATTTCTTCATAGTCATGGTTGATATCCATTTGTGCTAGTTGTGCAGTATTTTTGAGACATGGATGTTGACCAAAATGTTAGAAAGCCCAAAATAGATGTGGTAATTTATTTATTTAAATATATCATAATATACATATTGTAATCATGATGTTATAGTGATATATGTGATCAAATTGGTTTAAACATACCTGCATATTTCTTTGATGAGGATCATGTCTAGGATTCCATGCATGAATAATGGAATGAAAATATGTCTCAACACTTTTTCGTTCCTCCTTATTTGACCAATCAATAGTGTCCATGTTTGGTGACCCTTTCAGCCATACGAAGCCATGCACATGAGGTGAACCCATATGTTGCCACCCATATATACACAAAAAGTCTTTGACTTGCATACCCTTTTCAAGTATTTCTTTTTCAGGAACATTGTATGCCTTAAAGTGAAATGAAGAAAAAATGTAGGCAGTTAGCATAAGACTTTCTTTTATTAACTTTATTCAATTCCTAAATAAACAAGAATCAACAATGAGTAAACTAACGACATAATACCCCAGATTTAACTTCTAATTATTTCAGGTGGTCATTGATTATAGGGCGTATACTAGATAGAACCGATAATGATATCAAGAACTACTGGAATACCCATTTGAGAAAAGGAACTTCCAAGAGATTCATTTCTATTAAACAACATGTGCCTACTGTAAAAACATCTGCATGTAACAAGGCAAAAATTGCTTACACAAAAAATTCTACTTCAATAGAAAACTTGGAGGGTTTCATGATAGGGGAACTGCTAAATTCCTCACTTAAAAACATTCCCAATTTGAATTACTTCCCATTGATGAGTATTATTGGTGGAGAGATGGGTATCACAACTTTCTTTGCACACCCAACATCCTCTACTCCTAATATGCCAGAATATGTTCTCTCTTATTCTGATCTCTATCAGGATTGCTAGAAGAGTGAAATGAAACCATGTTTGCAAGAAGAAACAACCCGTACAAAACCAAGAGAAATAAAACAAATTCAAAATGCATTTGTCTTATCTATTCAAATGCCAATGCTAGTAAATCTTTACTAAATTTATTTTGAACGAGGAAGTTGCGAGTATGAAGGTGACAATATGCCCTCTATGTTATATAATATTTCAAAACATCTATCTTGAAAACATTACGTTGATTTGTAATGGTTGGAAAGTGAATGGTTGCCAATGAACGATTTTTTGACAAACCTATTTGGGTGTCTGCTGCATTTCCAGTAAGGGGTAACCGTATCATTACGCTATGGGGACTAAGTGACTGCATTAATATTTGTTGTATAGTCTTTATGCTATGCAGACTATGTGACTACATTCATATTTGTTCCTTGGATGTGACACTTGCCAGCTTGTGGAAAGATGGGACATAAGGAATGGAAAACAAAATTTAAAACATCTGCGCCCTGCCAGCCTCCCATTCCCTGTAGTTTCAACGTAATAACCATTAAGATTACCACGAAAGGAAGTTGGACAAACGTTTTAAATGGTTACAGCGTAACCTTTTCCCAGTAGTTTCCAAATAAGTTTGCCAACCAATTCCCAGTAGTTTCAATGTAACGTTTGAAATGGTTATACAACGATTTAAAACGACGGAGACCTAAACGTAAGGAAACTTAATCGTTTCTTTTTTATGTACACCCCAATCCACTGTGCTGCCACTGTAAGGACGCCTCTCGGGTAATTAAAAATTTGTACATAAAATATTGTAAATTAAAACAATTTATGTTCTATTCATATATCAGATTATTCTATATGATATATCAGCTTACATATAATTTCCTATTAGCATAACCCTTACACCCTTTTTGATGCCAGCACTAATATATATATA
>MU224645.1:3183836-3211097 GCA_018584345.1 Thuja plicata
TATATATATATATAAACAACTAATTCAACTAATAAAATAAATTGAAAACATAAGATATATTAATATTCGTACCCTAACAAAAACTAATAAATTATCAAATTACCTTTCACATATCTATCTAACTTATGTGTATATAAAAAATAATCTAATCTTCTTCACCAAAAGAAATTAGATGCAAGTGTCCACATCATTCCTAAGACATGGTTCTTTCTTTGAATTCCTTGCTACATTGCAATAATTTTATTCCTACCCATGTTTTCCAAGTCTTTGTTAATCTTAATGTAATGTTTGTGATATTTTAAAATCATTTAAGGTGGTTTGGTAGTAATCAAACTCCTAATATTTTATTGGGTTCCTACCCAAAGATGATGGTTTCACTTGTCAATATTAAAAGAAAGTATTATAAATTAGCCGATAGGCTTCCCTATGTGGGAAACCCTCACCGACAAATATTAAAGAAAATATTATAAATTCTTACAAACGTGTACACTCGTTAAATGGCGCAGACGGCTGATAGCTATTGATGAAAGATGTATTCCAATTTCTATGGTAAACTCGCACACGTTTGCTCGTTGATTGTTTTGCAAAAGTTGACGGCTCGTCCTGCGTTACCTTAAAAATTTGCAAATGCCACTCAAATCACAACGGCTAGATTGGAAAGTTTGTGAAAATTTTAAAAAATGATCGATTCTGGAAATGGGTGCACGGAGGGCCTTGGAACATTGTCTCATGCTAATATAAAATACTGACAAAGTATGAGTAATATTTTAAAATGGTGTTTACTTCTACAAAAATTTCATACGCATGTCTGTCTGAATTTACTGGGTCCTTATTTTCACTTCAACCCACCACTTACATAAATTTCATACGTACGTCTCTCTTATATATCAACTTACATATAATTTCTTATTAGCGTAATCCTACTTATGTCTGTCTTGATATACATAAAATATGAAAGTAGGATTGGAAGGAAGAAAATATATTATATCAATGAGTTCAACTCTGCATGTGATCAACTCCAAAAAGCGTACATAGGGGCCAACATTTCTTGGATAGCTAAAATTCTTATTGCTCAACTGAGAACCAACTCTCATCAACTCCATTGTGAGACCGGACGTTGGAAGAGGCCAAAGAAGGATTGGAAAGAGAGAATTAACATGTTTTGCAATTCTAGGAAAGTGGGAACCGAGCATCACTTTATTTTAGAATGTGAAGCATACAAGGACAACAGGGACAAAGTTGCGGATACTATATTTGATAGCTCTTGGCATAACCTATTCAGCGAGGAGTACATTGAGAAGTTAGGTGTGCTCATCATCAACTTTCACAAGAAAAGAACCGAGTTATTGAAGTCGGCTTAGGTTGCCTTGCTGTCCCATAGGCTATGCTTAGCCTCGTGGACGTTAATTTTTTTATCTATCTATCTACATATCTCCACTATTTGATTCAATGCTAATTTGTTCTTTTTGTTCCTGAAACAAATTAGCCTATACATATAGTGTGTGGGGATTTTGACACGTTGTAGAAAGTTGTCATTTATTCAATGGTTGAAGCATATATACAAAGTGTGCATGGATTATAAAATTAACCTAAAAACTATACTAGCAAAATAATTAGTGTAAAATTAACCAAAATCTATACTAAACTTTGAACTCAGTTTTGAAGGCTTTAGAGGCTTTGAATGGGGTCAAAACCTTGGCTGACTGGGCAAGCCTGAGTGAAGTGTTGTAGAGAACTTCATGGCATTTTTGAAATGGGGTTACGACGGCCCATCGGGTCAATGGTTTATGAGTTATGGTCTTCGAAAGTTGCGCTACCTAAACTTGAAAATGTTAAAGTTTCTTCAAAATTTATTTTTGGGTTCCGAAGTTGTTTGGACCTACTGTAATGTAATAAAAATGAATAATAATATCTTAGGGTTGGTCGGCCTCAAACTTTAGGGTTTGATTTCTAGAGTCTTCTTGGGCGGTTAACATTGGCTATATATTAAAGGCAGTTTTGGGTTATGCAGCTGGTGGCTCTGGCTTGCAGATTATTGTAATAAAATGCCCATGTGGCTCTGCATGTTGCATTTTTGAAGGTGCATGTTATATTTCAGAATATTGTACATTTCATGGTGGATAACAGAAAGCTCATTCCTGTCTTTGCAAATCTTGTTATTCTCAATTTTGTTGTGTGTTTGTGTTAATAAGGGGAGCACCCTTCATCAAGAGGGGAGCACCCTTCATCATGTATACTCTTGTGTTGCAGCAATTACAATCACAAAGCTAGGGAAATGTTGAATGACATATAAATATTATGTATATCAATGTTGATCAATTAATTTTTTTCTTTTGATAGGTAATGGGCCTAAGCCGAGATTTAATTATTATTATTTGTTTATTTAATTATTATTTGTTAAGATTAAGTAGATTTGAACCGAAGACCTCTCAGGTTAGAGGCTGACAACTTTACCATTGTGTTGTAGGTTGTTGCCTAATGTTGATCCATGATTGTCACAAATATGTGAGAGTAAATTACACAACCTCCATGGATTCATTGATTACAAGTAAATTAATCTTTTTTTGTTGTAAACAATAACTATAATAAATACCCAAGCCATCGTAAACTATTATTGTTACGCCTGAGAAGATACTTTTTGAATTACATATTGTATCGAGTGTTAAGAATAATTTTTTTAAAATATATGGGTCATATTATAATATTTGAGTTATCTTAAAGAAAAATTATTAGACCCACATAAATTATTATTATTATTATTATTTTACCACATGTAGTCTATAGCAAAGAAATAATATATTACATTTCCTCAACTAATTTCTTTAGTTATGAAAGGGGACATGATAATGTGCAATTCCTAAAATTTCCTTCAGAGATGATCAAGTATCTATGTGTCAACTTCATGTATCATGCTACTTTTTAAGAAATCCAATTAAAAAATAAGCTCATTATCTCTCATAAAAAAACCTATGATATCCATATAACCTAAATCTAATACATTTCAAGTGAAATAAAATTTTAAAAAAATTACTATGTAGTGTTTACTATCTCTATCATTCACAACATTTTTATATAATTCATGTAACATAAATTGATCACTTGAGGAGACATACCAAGGAAATATGAATGAAATTAGTTATCATATTCACAACAACATAAATACAATTCTTTTGTGTACCTTTGGAAGCCTTGTTATGGGATCCATAATTACTATTTTCCACTTTGGATTAGGCCAACCGTGCAACCAATTTGTAATATGTCTCTATCGGACTTTATTAGAAATCATGCCTCCTCCCTGACTCTTGAGGATACCTTCAAACTCTCACAAGGCCAAGGGTTACCTTATGTAACAAATGAGCTCACCAACATACCTTTTTTACACTAATCTAATATTATATGAGCTAGAGTCTACCAATGAAATTCATTTTGAATCTTTTTCGTGGTGTCAATTTTTATTTCTTCAATTGAAAAATGTCTTTAGCATGTGTATTCCATATCATTTTTTGAAATTTTTGAAATTTGCAACACAAGCATCTATAGGTACAAAAAACAAAGCAAGAACACCTTTTTTTGGATTATCTATGGAAAGGTAAGTGCTGAGAGGGGAGGGGTGAATCAGTACTTAGAAAAATTTCACCTATTAATCTTTACCATTCACCGATTTGAATATCATGCATAAAGACATTATAAAACATGTAATGTAAATCAGAAAAACATAACACATAACTCCATGATTTTTGGTCATGCATAAATCCTTTGTTAGAGGAAGAAACTATGGTGGGGATGACACCCACAATCCTTCACTACTGTAGTATAAAGGTTGCTCGGTTAGAGCTACAATGTTAGCTACTTCTGATAGCTTACCCTGTTAGGAGTACAAAAAGACTTATGTAGTCTACCTTGTTAAAGGGTTTTTACAATCTCTCATCTAAGAGATGTAACCAGTTAGAGGATTTACAAAATAAGATCTGTTAGGACCTATCCACTGAATGAGATTTATACTTTTCTAATAATTATAAAACCTATTACAAAAATGTCTGTGAGTATGCATCAAACATAATGTTGATCAGACTCTTTATGCTCAACAAGTGCAATACCTCATTCTTCACTCGGTAACTTATCAGTTCTGCACCCTAAAACTTCTACATTCTAACTTCTTTAGCTCTGTCTCTGTAACTGCTTCTATCTCTGCAATTTTCACCATCATCTGTCATCTTCATGTTATGTTCTTTTTATGTGATCTTAAGGCGGTTAACCTAATCTAGATCCTTCTCCTTCAACGGTGGAGGTGAAGTGGTGTAGGGTTGGTTTCATTCCCAATGCATTTATTATACTTGAATTGCATTGATTGAATTGCTTCACGGTCATGTACAATCATGTATTTACAATCCTGATGTTCTACCTAACTTTTGCCTTTAATATTGTAAGAGCATATTCTGCTGGATGTCCAGATTCAATGTATCCAATTTGAATTGTTATGTTGGCTCTAATATTACTCATTAATATGCTTTGATTTTTCTCGGTAACTTACTGTTCTTTTCTCAACTTGGTGCTTGTCGTTGTTCAGTGCTTTATGTCTATGATGTTTTTCTTTACTGACTGTTTTCCTTAGTGTAATTTATTTTTTACCGACTACCTCCTTTGACTAACATGACTAAAAAACTAATGAAAACACAATAAATAGGGTAGGAGTAACAATCTCCCCTTTTGACATTAGTTGGGCATTTTGACAAAAACTTCAAAGTCATCAAAATTTTGCAAAAAACTTCAAAACTTCAAAAACTCCAAAAAATCCCGCTAGGATAATAATCCTCAAAATTTGTATACTTATATCTCCCTTATGTACTTATATCCATATTTATCCTCCTTTTGTACTTATAATATCTATCCCCCTTTTTTGGCAAATATGCCAAAAACAAAATTGCTTAGAGCTCGACAGGATACACTTATACCTGATTAAAAATGTGAGGGTACTTCTTATTTACATCAGCTAGGGATGACTCCCACGCTTCTTTAAGTGTGTGAAGTACAACAATTTGAGTAACAACATCAGCTGCCAATCCAATGATGGTGTCCAGTGAGCTACCATCAGGGGTATTGCCCAAATCCTTGGCCTTCTTCAAAAGCCTTTGCATTGATTCGATGTGGGGAATCAAAAGTGCTTTCACCTGAAGAAGTTCCATCCTTCTCTTATTCTCTTCTCTTCTGAGTTCTTTCTGCATTCCCATCAAGTGTTTCAACCTCGAGTAATAAACTTGTAGAGAACCAGGCTTGGTAGTGACACTTTCCAGCTGCTCGGTCAACTCGGTCTCAACAGACTCATCTTTCTACCTTCTATCCCTGGTAAAGTGGGAAATGAAACATACTTTCTAAAATAATGAAAGTATATGAGACAAATTAATCTCAATATCGGTAGAGGCCTCAGAAATTCATACCTTATCTACTGCAATGTTATTTTGAATTTTTCAATCATTTTCATTTCCATCTTCCTCTAATGAATGTTCATCATGTAGTCAGTAGTGTCTTGATTTGGATTTTAGACTTGTTGCAATAGTCCTTCTACTTGAATAATGAGACTTTCTTTTTCATCAACAGTGACATCCAAAATAATCTCCTGTAGTACATCCCTGACACTTTCCAATACATCAGTCTTCTTTCTCTTTAGAAATAATTTCTTTTACATTGCCTTAAGTTGCACCAATTTTGCATACTCAGTCATTTCATCAGGGATCATAGTAGATAGGTCTACATTGGGTAAGATGATTGGTTGGCTCATATCTACATGTTTCCTATTCTTTGACTTCTTCTTCTTTTCTAGCATACTTCCAGTTGTCTAATGCTTTGGGGAACATAATGCCTTTAGTGCATTTGATATTGTCTCGGTTAGAATAGTTTAATCTCTCTGCTCCTCTTGTTTATTTTCTTCCTTCTTCTCCTCATGTTTCTTCTCTTCTTTTTCTCTTGCATTGTGTTCTCTTTCTTCTCATTTGGTTGTTTCTCTGCTCCTTTGTTTCACTTTGTTCCTTAGATTTTTATTTATCAAGCTCTTGTAGTTGTGCAATAGATTCGGTTGGGGGAATTGAATTGGTGATTTGTGCTACTGGGTTCTCGGTTATCGTATCCTTCTTTGTGTCATTTAATTTCTTAGTTTCCTTTTCCTTCTTTGCTTCCTTTTCCTTCTCCACTTCCTTTGGTTGATCGATTGCTGCATTTTCTATTTCCTTTTGAGGTTTGGTGGTCACCTCCTCTGTATCCATAGCAACTGTAAAACTATCACCTTTATTTGTGTGATAATCTTGTTCTTGTTCCAATACAGACTGCACAAATGGATCAGTAGTATCTTTATCATTGGTTATGTATCGGTGTCCTTGGTGGCCATAAAATATTCATCTTGTGATATATCATCTCCTAGATCCTTGTCAGTAACATCTTCAATGAAAACTTCATCATTGTCAATTGTCAAATCAATAGGATCATTCTTACCTTGATTTCATTTTACAACTTCATCAGTGTTGTTATCCTTCTTGTTCAACTTGTGATTCAATTACTTTGATGTTCAAAATTTGTCTCCATTTAGCAACGGTTTCTATTTGTATTGACTCTAATTCTCCTATCATTATCCTTCAGGTTCTTCCTTTTACACGGAATCATTTGGAATATTTCTTTAATGTCTCTTCAATTTCTTCTATAGATAGTTCTGGTACAGTTAGAACAAGAGATCTTTCTCTCATTTGTTTCTTAGCATTCATTGCATATTTCTATCTTGCATCTATCTTATTATATAATTCAATATGTAACAATTTGATAACTTCAAGTGGTATGTATCTGAATTTTTGTAAGGTGAAAACAACTACATCTTCAATTTTTACCTTGTTCTCCTCACTTTGAGTATTGTATTTAGTATACTTCATTCCTCCAAAAGTTCCATACTTCTTTAGTGTGTCTAGCATTCCATCTAGAATCTGTCGAACGGAGGATTTTTTTCCACAACTTTATATTTGCTTAAATATTCAGTATCTATCTCATTGTCTAGTGTTAGCTTCATCTTTCTCCTTGGTTTAATTTTTTCTTTCTTGCTTCTTACATATGTCCCGCCTTTCGGTTCAACAATATTCTTCTTTTCTTTAGGTGTAGTTGTAGACCTTGTTGATGGTCTAATAGATTTGGGGCTTGGTGAAGCCTTCAACTCTTGTGGTTTCTTTCCTTCCACTTTAGAGGGTACTGCCTCATCTTCTTCATTATCAAATCTCAAATTCTTGGATAGATTAGCAATCATCTTGATAGATTTTCTTTGAATTTTAGGTATCAAGATACATTGCTTAATCTTAGCCTTGACTTCTTCATAAGTTCCATATCTCTTGGATCTTTGTTCAATAGAATTTTCTAAGAGAGTTTCAATTTGTTTAGATGTAATGTCTATGTCCATCTCATAACCCATAGGTTATAGCCAGATGCTCCTAGGCTTAACTACCTTGACAATGCATGCTTCAGAGTATACCTCAAAACAAATAGAATCATGATATTTCTCAACTAATTGAGGAGGAATTATAAATTTATGATGCATTCTAGTTTGGAACTTAGAGAAGTAGTCATTCATTATAATTTCGAGATTCTCTCCTAGATTCTGAATGTACTCACTGATTTGATAAATGATTGGCTTATCGACATTCCATGTCACATTTCCAACAGATGGAAAGAAGTTCTCAAAATAAAAATATATGCATACCAGTAGTGAGACGAACTTCAATGTGTTTGTCTTAGCTTTTCTTATGGTATTCATATTGTCTTCAAGCTGCTTCAACAAAACCTCACATATCTCAATTTGCATATCTTTCTTTACAATCTTGTACGCCAAATTAATAGCTCCATAAGGTACGATATCCACTTGGGATGATTGAAATACTTAGTAGGACAATATGTTACATGCAAATTTAAACTCAGGATCTTCAACAGTAGAAATATTCAGACCCCTTCCATCCCATTTAGCTTTTGTTCATTTACTCAACTTTTTCTCCTCAATTTGTCTGATAGCTTTTGACTTGTCACCTATCAGGTATCCTGTCAAAATGTGCAACACATCCTCTGTAATCTTCATAGGTTGATCTAGCCACATAAATTGGTCATGTACTCATATAAGGACCATCCTTAGTCACTCAGTTTTGAATACCCCTGGGATATGCAGGGCATGACTTAAACCCTTTGATTCCAGATGAACACGATCGTTCTTCACCTTTTCATTTACACATAACTTCTGAAAGGATGAATCAATTTTCGCTTTGCAAATCTCCTCAACTTTGTAGTGGATGAAAATGTGGATGTCCTTGATTAATATAACTCTATCAGGAATGGATGAAAGTGCACCCATCATGTCTTGTTCAGCTGCCTTAGTAGGACAAAACTTATAATTAGAATTCACAGGCTCAACATTCTCAATAACAACTGGGTTTTGAGCTTTTGGGGCCATATCTTCTTATCTAACACAAATTATTGAACTACAGTTTGCTTCTACGTCTCAGTTGCACTAACACAACTAGGAAAACACCACAAATATCTTAAATTAACTCAACTTTGCTCAGATTAGTTCATAATTACCTTTACAATCATTAGTATGCTCTTAGAAGACTTGTTTATGCAATTCACTTCAAATGCTCATGGAAATGTTAGGTGCATAATGATAGGCATAGACATCTATTTATACCTTTTTCATTGATTACAATTTCCAACGGCTTAAATACTATTAATAAATGCTAGCATCAAATTTTTTTTACTGATTAACAACTTTACTTTCCTTTACCGAAATGAAACAATATATCATTTCCTTCTACCGATTGAACAAGAATTACTAAATTTACAAGACATATCCAAATGCATCTAAATATGCTCATATGGATCTTTACACATAGATTTAGGAACCAATTTAAGATTTGAAATTTAATTTTCAGTTCCTACTCATACCTTATAACTGATTAGGTAGAGTCAGTTGCACCCAATCCGGAGAATGTGGTGCCTTCAACTGTCCCGAATGATGTTCCATCATCCATAGTATTTCTTCTCCATGTCCTATTCATATGATCTATCATCTCTTCAACATTCACTTTTGATTTCTCAGATGTCTCTTCCCCGGTACCTGAGATTTGCCTTGGTACCTGAAGTCTTTGGCAAGGCGACCTAGCTTGCGACAATGGAAGCATGCCATGCCAGGGTTTCTCCAAGATCTTCTATTGTTCCCACCTTGTAGAAACATGCAGTTTGCAAAAACATGTCCATATCTTCCACAAACTAAACATGATATCCTTGTATTGTAGTCCCATGGTATAGATGTACTATGTTAGTTACTTGGTGTATTATGTCGGTTTGGTACCCATTTTTCATTTCTCCTTTGTGACCCGCACTCTTCATATTTGTGACCATACTTGTTGTAAGTATTGCAGTAGGCATCAAACTTTGGATTTCTTGTGTTGTTTACAGTTCTTGATCTCCATTCAAGTGCTCAGTGCCCATACTTATAGCAGTTATAGTAATATCCATCAAACTTAGGTGAACTCGGTGACTTACCCATTTTTCTTCTACACACATTTGCAGTATGGCTAGGTTTCCCACAGTAGGAGAAACTAGGCTTATTTGACTTTGGTGGGGCATAAGTGTCTTGATTTTCAGCTTGATTAGAGGATTCTCCTTTCTCAGTAGTGCTCTCACTATTGAATCTAATTCCAATTTTATCTTTCGGTTGTTTCTGACCTTTAATCTGTTTGTCCCATGTTCTTAGTGATTCCTCATTTCTCTTCAGTATTTCATTGGATTATTTTTTCAGATTTTAGTTCACTGGCCAATCATTCAACTTCACACTTTAGTGCTTGATTCTAAAATTCTTTCCTAGTCAACTCCAGATTAGCACTTACTAGTTGATCGGTCATATTATAGTGTACTTGTGTTATCCTTATGATCTCATTGTCTTTGTCAGCTATTCTTGTCTCAAACTGTCTTTTATCTTCTTTAACTAATCTCAACGCATCTTCAACTCATCAAGGAAAAACTTTAAATTAATATTTCAAATGAGCTCATATCTTCGTTAAATTTAAAATGCAAGCATTTGAAATCAAAATATTAGGTGGGTTTTCCTTTGATTGAGTAAAATTGAAACTTTAATTTAATATTTAGAACGAGCTCTGATCTTCGTGAAATTTAAATTGGAAGCATTTGACATCAAAATATTAGGTGGGTTTTCCACTGATTGTGTAAAATTGAAACTTGAAATTAATATTTCAAACGAGCTCAGATCTCTATGAAATTTAAAAGAGAAGCATTTGAAATCAAAATATTAGGTGGGTTTTCCTCTGATTGAGAAAAATGGAAATTTTAATTTAATATTTCAAACGAAATCCAATCTTCGTGAAATTTAAAATAGAAGCATTTGACATTAAAATATTAGGAAAAAATTTTTGACATTAGGAAGCATTTGACATTAAAATATTTGAAGTTTTAATTTAAAGTTTTTCACTCATCAAGGAAAAAATTTGATGCCAAGAAAAGAAGACAGAAAAAGTGGGAAACTTTGATAGTATTGGTAAAGCATCTTAGAGTCAAGTATCTCACTCATTCTTATTCCTTGTACTTCTTGATCTATCTTTGCTAAGTTCAATTTCTCGGTGAGTGTCTTGTTCTTTTCCATGAGTTCTGCAATGGTTGATTCAACTTCATCATTCCGACTACCTTCAAATGTTGTCTCAAGTGTATCAACATGCTCTTGTGTGGATTTTAGTCACTACACAACTGTTTTCTCACTCTTAAATACTTTTCTAACTTTCTTTTCAAATCATCAATCACTTCTTGTGCATTCTCCAACTCGAACTCAAGACTCTCAACCTTCTTAGATTGCTTGTAACTTTACATAGCCATGATATTTACTCTCAGGTGGTTAAACCCTTATCTTAAGAGTCCAAGCTCTGATACCAATTTTTGGATTATCTATGGAAAGGTAAGTGCTGAGAGGGGAGGAGTTAATCAATACTTAAAATTTTTTTACCTATTAATATTTACCATTCATTGATCTGAATATCATGCATAACAACATTATAAAACATGTAATGTAAATTAGAAAAACATAACACATACCTCCATGATTTTTGGTCACCTAGAAATCCTTTGTTAGAGGGAAAAACTCTGGTGGGGATGGCACCCACAATCCTTCACTACTGGAGTATAAAGGTTGCTCGGTTAGAGATACAATGTTAGCTACTTCTGATAGCTTACCCTACTAGGAGTACAAAAGACTTATGTAGTCCACCTTGTTAAAGGATTTTTATAATCTCTCATCCAAGAGATGTATCTGGTTAGAGGATTTAAAAAATAAGACCAGGTCCTACCCACTGAATGAGATTTCTATTCTTCTAATAATTGTAAAACCTATTACAAAAATGTCTGTGAGAATGCATCAAACATAATGTTGATCAGACTCTTTATGCTCAACAAGTGCAATACCTCATTCTGTACTTGGTAAATTATAAGTTCTGCACCCTAAAACTTTTGTATTCTAACTCCTTTAGCTTTGTCTTTGTGACTTCTTTTTTCTCTGCAATTTTCACCATCATCTATCATCTTCATGTTCTTTTCTTTTTATGTGATCTTAAGGAGGTTAACCTAATCTAGATCCTTCTCCTTCAACAGTGGAGGTGAAGAAGTGCAGGGTTGGTTTCATTCCCAACACATTTATTATACTTGACTTTCATTGGTTGAATTGCCTCACGGTCATGTACAATCCTGTATTTACAATCCTGATGTTCTGCCTAACTTTTACCTTGAATACTATAAGAGCATTTTCTGCTTGACATCCAGATTCAATGTATCCAATTTGAATTTTTATGTCGGCTATGATATTACTCGGTGACATAACATCTTCTCGGTTACTAAATTTTATCGATGACTAACGCTAATTGGTAACTGTCACTACTCAGTGACTTGCTATTCTTTTCTCAACTCAGTTCTTGTCATTGTTCGGTGCTTTATGTCTATGATGCTTTTCTAAATTACTGACTATTTGTTTATCTTTTACCGACTAGCTCCTTTGACTAGCATGAATTTGACAAAACTAATGGCAACACAATAATTCATGTAGGAGTAATCCACAAGCAAGGGTAGCAAGAAAGAATTGCTATATTCCTCAAGTGCAAAAAGATTACAATATTGCAAGATTGCAAGGTGAATTACAATGAGTACATATTATGCTTTTATAGAAAAGGACATGTCTAAAAAAAAACAAAAAAAGAAAGGTATGTAAAGTAGTGCATGATATGCAAACAAAATGTGCATGATATGCAAACTAAACGTGCATGATATGTAAACTAGAGCTAAAAAATAAAATAGGAGCCCAACTAGATTGAACAAAACTAAATTAGGCTCAACTAAAATAACATAAGAGAGGCATGCATGTGGTCAAATATGCATGTGAATATTCTTTGAGCACATGCATAACTGATTTATGCAATAATGCCAAATATGCCTAATACAATAAAGCTATGTATAGTGCAACATAAATGCTTGGTCTAACACCCCCCTTAAGTAAAGGTTGGGGAGAAAAAATATCTAAGAATGAAAATACAAGAATGGTTTTGAAAAATAAAATGCATGATTAGCTACTCATGTACAATGAAAACCTCTCAAAATGGAGAAAAAGGAGAAAGCCTAATGTGAGAAAACTCCTATCCAAAAGTTAGAGATACACTACATGAAAAAAAATCAAATATAGAAGGAAGGATCAAGAAACCTCCAAGAAATGTACCCTAAAAGAATAATCATTGTTAGAGTAAAAAGGTATTTTCACTTATTAATTAAATCATTACTGATTTAATTATTAAGTCACATTTTATTTCTAGTTCACTTAAGCTAAACTTTAGGCATATAATAATTAAATTGTTAGTAATTATTATCATGCAACCTAGGTTTCTCCACCTTTTGGGTTTTTGCTCTCTTTTATAAGGATTGATCTTTGTAATTCCCTCTATTCACTCTCTAAATGAATATTTCATCTTTCATATCATTATGAGTTGTGTCTCCATTCTTTGCTTTTGTGACATTTATTTTGCATATAATGGATCTTGGTGATTGAATTCTTTGAATTCTAACATGGTATTAGAGCCTTGCTATTGCAACCCATTCTTGAGTTTTTTGAAGATTTCTTGGAGTGCTGAGGGTTTTAAGTTTTTAGAGTTTTCTGCATGGATCTAGGGAGCTATTTTTGGAGCACTTTGGGCACGAACCCACATAACGGTTGCATCTGGAAGGCCCAAAAAACCCTATTTTCAATTAAGGCTTGTCCAATTTGGACACAGTTGAAATCTAGGCCCTCTTTTTTGCATGCACGACCTTGGTACACTTTTCAAGGCAAAAAATGCCTTGGTTTTCATGTCACCTCTATTTCTGTGCCACTTCAAAATTCACACCACTGAACTGGCAAAGATTTTTTTTCTTGGTACCTCTGCCAAATTTGGCCAAAATTTTGGCAGTTCCACCAGATTTAGCGGCGCCACTAGATTTAGTGGAGCTCTGCCAGATTTAGCTGAGATCACTTGGAGTTCTTCTTTTTCTAGAGCCCTCTTCAATTTTTTGCTCATAACTTGAGAAAATGGAGATGTTTTTGGCCAAACAAGATATTGTCAGAAAGATGGATCTGAGCCCAACTTGATTTTCTAGGTTTGGTTAATTGATTTTTCCGTCTTGCAGGGTTTTTTGCTAGTCAAAGTTAGGGTTCCTTTTTGCACTTCGGTTGCCATATCTCACTCCTTCGAACTCTATTTTTTGACTTCCACATGTCGTTGGAAAGATGGTTTTGTTCTCCTTCTTGTATGGGTCTCATTGCCAAAATTTGCTCCATGTACATTTTATTCAGTTTTTTGCTTTTTTGGCATTCTGGTGGATATCTTGGATGTTTCAGGTCTTGGGATCATTTTCCTTGCATGGGATGACTCCTTTTTAGCTATTACACATATTCTTACAACTTTATGTCATTCATGAGCATTGTAGAAATCTTTTTGTAGCATTGTTTTTTGCAAACACACTGAGATAAAGTGTCATCGTTGCATTCTTGGGATCTTGCATGTTTTGTGCCTATTTGTACTCACACTACATAATAAAGTGTCATGGGGGGTTTGATCTACCTTTTCAAGTGAGTGTTCCTTCCACAACATTAGCCTCATTATGTGTATCTAGAGATTGATCATCCTCGACACCATCCTTTATATGTGCTTGTACTTTCTTCGACTTGCAGTTATTCTTGGCAGCCTTTTTCAATATACCTATCATACGTCTATGTGCTCAACATTATGGGGGGTATTTCATGTTGGTTCTAATGCTTCCTTGGTTCGATGGAGTGAACTATGTATTCAGTATTGTTCCTATGTACTAGGCGGATGCAGTGGATGGATACCTATGCATTTTGGTGAGATGGATCATTTACCATATGGACACTGATTTCATTCCTATTTTGGAGGCATCCTTCCATCTTTTTATCAGCTCTTGAGACTTTGGTGTTTTTTTCCATTTGTATCTTTGAGCTTCGATGTTTGCCTTTATTTTCCATCCTGATTTGAGTAGTGTCATTTGAGGGCACTCATGTAGATTATAGTCTTCTCTACTGATCATATTCTATTTCAGTGGAGGTTCCAATAGTTATTTTTTGACAGTGTTTGTAGCTTTATGCTTTAGTGGTGTTCTTCATGTTCTTATTTTGATCAACTCTTTAGACTTTGGTGTTTTTGTCATCTGTATCTTCGAGTTCTAATGTTTGCCTTTGTTTTCCATCCTGACTCGAGTAGTGTCATTTGAGGGAACTCATGCATGTTACAATCTTCTCTACTAATCAGATTCTATTTCAGTGGAGTTTCCAACAATTATTTATTGACAGTGTTTGCAACTTCATTCTTTAGTGGTGTTCTTCATGTTCTTCTTTTGATCAGCTCTTCAGACTTTGGTGTTTTTTCCATTTGTATCTTCAAGTTCTAATGTTTTCCTTTGTTTTCCATCCTGATTCGAGTAGTGTCATTTGAGGGCACTCATGCAAATTACAGTCTTCTCTACCTGATCTTTGTTCCTATTTTTTGAGACATTCACTAGGCTTCATCTCTTTTTGTAGAGGGGTTTTTGCCACTGTGTTTTCTCCTTTATTCCTCTTTACAAAGATTTTTTTGTACTTGGGTACCTAATTAGGCCATATTGTCAAGACCCATTTCCTGCTTTCAGTAGTTGTTTCTAGGTTTTTAGCTTCTCCTTAAGTTTATCTTAAGGGGGGGGGGGGGTTNTTTACAAAGATTTTTTTGTACTTGGGTACCTAATTAGGCCATATTGTCAAGACCCATTTCCTGCTTTCAGTAGTTGTTTCTAGGTTTTTAGCTTCTCCTTAAGTTTATCTTAAGGGGGGGGGGGTGTTAGAGTAAATAGGTATTTTCACTTATTAATTAAATCATTATTGATTTAATTATCAAGTCACTTTTTATCTCTAGTTCACTTAAGCCAAACATTAGGCATATAATAATTAATTCTTTATTAATTATTATCATGCAACCTAGGTTTCTCCACCTTCTGGGTTTTCGATCTACTTTATAAGGATTGATCTCTTTGTAATTATTAATTCTTTTGTAATTCCCTCTATTCTCTCTCTGAATGAATATTTCATCTTTTAGATCATTATGAGTTGTATCTCCATTCTTTGCTTTTGTGACAAGTAATTTACATATAGTGGATCTTGGTGATTGAATTCTTCAAATTCTAACAAGAACATGAAGAACATTCTCAAAGAACAAAGAAGTTTTAGACAATTATCAAATGATGATTGCTATAATGATGAATGAAGAATCTCCTCTGGAAAGATGATGATCAAGATCAAGAAGACAACAATCTCCATGAGTGTGCTTGATGCAGGAGCATCCAGGGTGTAAGGAAAATCTTGCATCACCCAAAAAAACAATGTCTAGTTTTCAATAAGGGCTATCTTTAGGAAGACTTACTATTTCCATGGAAAGTTTACTATTTTTAGTAGGTTATTCATTTGAGAACAGATTGTTCCAATTGTTTCCCTGGATGATTATTTTGGATATATTGGCCTGCCAGTAAAGTTTTGAGGCAAGATCAAGTCTCCAATCTTGAAGATGTTAAATTTTCTAGTTTGGCAGGGTGGCACAAAAACTTTGAACTCAATTTTGAAGGCCTTAGAGGCTCTGAAAGGGGGTCAAAATCCATTCAAATAGTATTTGACAAGCCTAGGGATGTAGAATGCTTTGAGAGGTTTCCAAAATGGTGTTATATAGAGATGAAGGAGGATTTTAGGGTTTATTTCCAGAAGGTAGATTGTGGCCCTGTCTTGTAGATTATTATAATGAAAATGCCCATATGATTGTAGCATGTTACTTTTATAAATATTATAATGTCATTTCATTGAAAATAATAAAAATCAAATGTTTTTGTTCTTGCAATTTTATGTTTATTTTCCTTGTTGTTTTGTGTGTTTGTTTGATTGAATAAAGGGAGTACCCTTCATTAGTACTCAGTGACACTACTCATGCAGATTCATTTGACATTTTTATCTTTGACTACATGATGTTTTTCTTTTATTTACCATCTATTAGAGAAAAACAAGAACACCTTAGACAAGCAAGGATAGCAACAAAGAATTTCTATATTCCTCAACTGCAAAAAGATTACAATATTTCAAGATGGCAAGGTGAATTACAATGAATACATGTTATGATCTTATAGAAGATGTCTCTAAAAATAGAGGAAAAGGCTAAAAAAGATTAAAAAAAAAAGATAATATATGAAAAGTAGTGCATGATATGCAAAGTAAAGGTGCATGATATGCAAACTAGAGATAAAAAAGCAAATTGGAGCCCAACTAGACTGAAGTAAACTAAATTAAGATCCCCTACGTGAACTCAAGTTAGGCATGCACGTGCAAACATGTGCTCAAATACACATGTAAATATGTATGATAATATTCTTTGATCATGTGCACAACTAATTTATGCAACAATACCGAATGTACCTAATGAAAAAAACTATGTATAACACAAGTGCATGCTTTAATAGAATTCCCACACGTGATGACAACACTATTTGATGACAAGCTATAGGTACTTCCTTGGTGAATTGGCATGAGAAGCAAACCTTTCCTGGCATGTACCTAGATCTATTTCCTCTTCTCTTGAATATGTTTAATGAACTCCAATCTCCTTTCAACCACTAAAGTTACCTAATCATTTTCATCTTGTAGCATCTCATCCTTTATGAATTCCTCTTTATGTATCTAGGGATGACAAACATGTTTGGAGATTGATTGTAAAAATAGTCTAATGCAAGCAAAAAAAATGAATGTCAAAATAACATATATGTATCTTACCACATTCAAACACAAATCATCTAGTTGTTCAAAAATTGTGACTACCACCTTTAGACCATATTCCATATTAGGCATCATAATTTTCTCCTCAAGTTTAGAATTAAGCTCCAAAGAGTGGTATTTAAATTGCAAGAGCTAAACTATCATGATTCTATTATAATTCACAATATAATATTTACGATCCATGGGCTTTCTTTTTATCCAAATGCATGAGATGGATACTCATAATAAATAGTGATATTGATGTCATCAAAAGGTTTATCCTTCTTGTACCTAAAAATATCATTTGAAACCCATATGAATAGATAATTTTGAATTAAAGTCAAATAATCTATATACCCTATGTTACAATTCGTGTTATTGACCCTTTCATAATTAGTAAAGATCTTCCCATGATGAAATAAAACTAGCATTGACATGTTATGAATCAATGAAACTATAAAATAACTATATTTTTCACACCTAGGGTTATAATAAAAGAGTTTACCTCAATTTTTTATTTAAATATTGTTGAAATATATTTAATGCAACCATCTTTATGACTTAATATCCCCAAGTTAGGATCAACTAAAATAATCTCCTAAATTATGTACCCATCAACATGTCTTTTAAAAAAAAAATCAATTACATATGAAAATGATTCACCCTATTGAAAATTCATTGGTAGTTTGTGGATTAGAAAATCCTTCTTTTATCTTGGGTTCTCCACATTTGATAAGTAATACATTTTCCTCCTTGAATTCATCAATATTTTGTTAGCATACACACACTAGTAGACAATAACACATCTTCTTCAAATAAAGGATCATTACCTTTAACTTGTATGGCATAACTTTTTTCCCTTTCTCAATGTTTTGTTGTGTGGCAATGTCTTGTGGCTTTGATTTTGATTATTCTTCTTATTTTTTGATTTCTTCCTTGGCAACCTCTTGTGATTTTTGGTTTTACCTATCTCCCTTTTCATTTAACCTTGTACATCTATTTTCATCATAACTCTGCAAGAATTCTTCAAAGAAATTTTTTTTTATAAATTTTATTCATAGAATAGTACACCTGGTAAAGTGTGACATTATTGTTCTTTCTGCCAAGGTTCAAATTGTATAGGGATATTACATAATCATGAGATTTATTCCTATGCTATGAGTTTTAACCTTAGTTTTGAGAGCTATTATCATTCAATTTTTTGACTTCGTATTCCAAACCCTCACAAGACTAATTTTATTGCAAACTTTATCCCTCTATAGGGATAATGCTCTTATGGATTTAGAATAATCTCCTTAAATAAATTTGATCATGATGAGGATTGGGGTTCCCATTTGTGGTCTCAAGTGGCTTGGACTAAGCCAAAATTCCTAAGTTATCAAGAAAAAATAAAAGTAGAAAATATACAATTTATATATCTGTCAAACTTTTTGTCTTGTTCATCAAAGAGAATAAGTTTGGATTATTACTATGATGTTTCTCTTCTAATCATACCTCTTGACTATGGTCCTTATTTTGTGATCTTCTATATTAATCTATATATTTATATATGATAATAGACCAATCTTATAATTGTTCCTTCAAATTTTGGCTCTTTGTTTTTGCTTCTTGTCTTATTATTTTATTAATTTATTTATTAATAAGAAAGATTATTCATTAATTTTTTTACCAAGCCACATAAAAAATATCCAACTCTAAAGGTTGGCTAGATCAAAGCTCTAATACCAGAATAATGTCCCCAAACACACAACCTTAATAATTATGCAAAGTTTTCAAATTATGAAAGATGAAAATCAATTGTGAAATACAAGATATGACTACTAAGAGTGAATGCTAAAAATCACAATGATTACAACTAAATGATTGTATTCTTTGATGCACACAACAATGTTATCCAATCTTTGAATGTAACATCTACTAAATGCTAATGAACAGATTACTAAATGCTAATGAACAGATCAGCCTAAGTACTATGCTCCTGCAAGTTTTGTATGGTTTCACACAGAGGTATGTGTGATTTAAATGACAAGTATCTTTATTTATAGTGAGCCTTGTACTATTACACCCTCAAGCAAAGATTATGTGAGATCTGCCATAAATGTCATGAAACCCGAATGTACATTTGTGGCCTTCAAATACCCTGCCCTTTAGTGCGATTGATCATCCACTGCCTTCAAATACCCTACACTTTGGTAAAGCTTTGTGGTTTTTGAGAAGTATCCCAGAGCTGGAATATAGATTTAGCTGTGCTTTAATTTGCAAATGGTGTTTCCCTACTGTGATACTTGCGGTAATCACCATACCAAACTCTTGCCCAAAAACTATTAGGTCTTCATATCCCCGCTATCCTCTGAACTTCTGTTCCCCAATAGAATTGATGGTCTAGAGCTTGAACAAGTGTTCATCTGCAACTCCATGCTTCATTATAGGGAAATTCGTCGGGTTATTGGTGAAAATGTTCTCTCACCAAGGACAAAAGTAGTTGTGTTCCCATCACAACTGGTATCAATCTTCCTATCCAACTTAATGGACCTGCTACAATCGGTCGAGTTAATGGTTTATATTGCCAATAAAATACTTCACCCTCAGTTTATTTTAGACACTCGACTTATGGCGGCACTACAGAAGTATGAATTTTGGTCAAGTAAAGCATTGATTGGTGGTCTATTTTCTCACCATGACCTGATGATAAGCCACGAACATCTTATGGCATATGATTGTTTTAAATGGGCAATGGAGAAAGAGAGTTATCGACTCATCAGTAACAACTTGCAGATTGTGTCCCCAGTTCTTGGGAAGGATCTCGTAGATAACATCAAGAGAATAGTGCATGTGGTGTTGGATCTTTTGCTTTCACCGCTTCCTCTGGTTCAGCCTCCACCATTGAACCTAGCGTGCAAGGTGCTTCCTCCTGGTTCCTCTAAACTGGGACTAGATTTGAATGTTCCTCTCTCTCCAGTTCAATCTTCCACCATTCCCCCTGTAGCTCAAAATTTGCATGATGGTTGGAATGCAGTGTCTGCTACGGCTCCGCCGACGGGTTGGGAGCTGGCATGGGATTTCATGCAGCATTCATTCTAACCTATGGATGAATGATAGTCTTGTGATTTTATTCATTTATATTATAATATAATCGAGTATATTATGGATCTATGAGTTTTTGGTGTGTAGCTTGATCCAGTTTTGTATATACCCATTTAGTGGGTTTTTGAGATATTGTAACATCATGTATGGGTTTGAGATTTCCATGAGGAAAACCATATGTAATTAACCTTGTATTTTCTTTGCATGTATATGACTATGATTCCAAGGTTTCTTCCCGATTCTTCCATGGATGAGTCTTTGAATCAGTTTATATTAATATAATTATGGCGGCTAGTCCACTTTGGCTTAAAAAAAAAAACATCTACTAAATGACAATAATAAAATATTAAAAGATCATTGCAAATGGTAATGGATATAAGGGTATATGCATTGATTTCAGATAAAACACTCATTTCCCAATGTTAAGATAATGGAAAGGATGTGTACTGAGAGGGGAGGGGTGAATCAGTACCCTTAAAAACTTTTAATCTATTCTTTGCATTCACTGTAGTGTATTAACCGACTGAGTAAGTTTTCTTATTCTCAACATATAGTATCAATTCTGAAAGATACATGCATGTAAAATAATCATTACACATACACACAATTAAGTACTCTTGATAGTAGTATTTTGGTATCGCAGAAAACCCCTGTTAGAAGGTAAAAACTACGGTGGGGATGAGACCCATAAAACTTAACTACTGCAGAAATAAAGGTAGCATGTTAAAGCTTTACAAAATGATCACTTCTGGTGACCTTACCCTATTAGGAGTAACAAAAAGATCGACTAGATCTACCCCATGTGATAATTTAACAACACAATCTATGTGTGCACTCGGTTAAGAGATTTACAATAAGATGGTTAAGTCTACTTTGTTAAGAGATTTAGAATCTATTACAATTGTTAGAGAGTAACAAAAACTTGATCTAAAACATATACAATCTCAAAATTGTTGATACAGATCCATTAAGTTCATATAAAATATTTCACCTCAATGTGAATGATAATACCTTCTACTCTGTTCTGCTGGGTAGCCTTGCCTTGGTTCTTTAAACTGATTACTGCAATGTGATCTATGTCCTTGAATCCCTTGTCTGATCTCTGATGTTTGTAGCATGGTGGCTACTTGATCATTTCTTGATCAACATACTTTTACAAAATTGACATCTATACAATTATATATCAAACGATGTGACCTAATTAGGGTTCAACAATTACATCTTTACCCTAAGACCAACAGTGTAAAAAATTTACCTTGATCATCTACACATAGAAGGCATAAATAATTAATGCTACAAATTTGTAATTAATGTCATCCTCGATCGTGTAAACCGTTATCTAGGTTGGCCCAAAATTTGTTACATAGATTAATATGGCTTTACAAACTTTTATGTGGACTCTGTTCCACTCGGTTATACTATTCCTCGGTGTTCGGTGTATATTGTGTATCTCAGTTATACTGTGTATCTTGGTTATATTGGCATTCGGTTATGCTTGTGTAGATCGGTGTTGTTTGTGCTCAGTATAGTATGTTTACTTGGGTATCATTGTACTCGGTTAACTATGGGCGTGATCAGTGCTCTCGGTTAACTCTGCACTTTGGTGATATAAACTGACTATATTGTGTTGACTCTCTAATCAACTGTCTATTATGTCTGGTTGATAACTAATGAAAACTTCAATGTGCAATTGGAGTAACGTAATAATAATAATAATATATACCTAACATGAAGGAAAACATGATCTAGCCTAAGCATGCAACCTATAAAATAACTCCAAATATATTTATTGAAGAACAACAAATTAGACCCTACTTCAGCCACTTATGAGAGTTGGGCACCATGAGGATTGATTGTTCTCTTTTGGAGTTGTTGATGATTGGATAATGCTTTAAATTTTTACTTATAGGAGCTATATATTAAGTGATGAAAATTTAAAATAATTAGCATAAATATTAAGCCATAGAGTAGATATGAAAATTCTAAAGACATGTAGAAAGACAATTCACAAAGTAAACTGTGTATAAAATCTAGACCTAAAAGTGTTGGTCGTTGTGGCTAAGCAACATAGTCCTAAAGGTGTCTAATGTAAAATTCATGAGTGAATTATAGATCAAGATTCCCTAAGATCATCTCCTTGAAATTTCATTAATAAAACGTTGGTTATTGTGGCTAACCTATAGTGACAAGAGTTTTTTGCCTTTTTAAAGTTTGGATTTCTTCGTCTTAGTTTTCTCTCCATGAAGATGTACTCCAAATTTTCAAGATCTAAATGCTATACATAGAAGAGAGAGAAAATCAGGTTGGGATCTATAGGGGTTGCCTTGGGAAAAAATTTAGGTAGGAGTTAATCTTCACTATAGCAATGATGATTAGAAAGAGAACATGCCTTTGATTAGGAAAATCCTAGAATTGAAGTAAAGTTTTGAATTGAATGCTAAAATGAAATGATTATACCTTTTATTGGTGATCCAATGATCTTTGGAAAATTCATTGTGTTGATCTAATAATATGGTAAATGATAACAAAATATATGAAGAAAATATACTTGAAGATAATGTATTGTAACTTGATGCTCCTTGCAATTAGATATGTTCTTGAGGAAGAATGTTTTCTCTTGAATTGGAATGATAGCTTATGTAGAGATGCGATAAATAAATACAAAATGTTATCTCTATATATTTATCTCAAGGTATTTTTTCATTTTGATTGACTCAGAATGATCATATCTAATTTTTGGCAGTATGTTTAGTAGCAATATATCAAGCCAATCCTTAGGAATCACACGAGAAGGTTGTCAAAGGAATATATAGATCTATTTAAAGGGAACTCTAAATTATGGTTTGACGAGTAGAAGATATTTTGATTTCTCATTAAATTATTACACTAATGATGATTGTAATAGTTGCAAGGATTAAAAAAAAAAAAGTACCAGTGGTAGTACATTTTTCTTTGGAGACAAGTTGGTCTCTCGGTTCAATAAAATACAAATTTTAGTATCTTTATCCACATTAGAAGTTGAATACATTGTTGAAACTTCTTGTTGCACTCAATTTATATGGATAAAGTCTTTTAAGGACATCAAAGTGATGTATGATGAGCTCATTTTGATTATGCGTGACAATACAAACTTGCTATAAATATCTTAAAGAATCTAATAATTCATTCAAGGACCAAGTACATTTCTATTAGTATCACTTTTTGAGAGAAAAAGTTGTAGACAAATAAGTTAGATTGGAATATGTCCCCACCAAGGATCAAATTACAAATATCTTTACAAAGGAAATCCCTAAGGATACTTTTGAGTATCTATGGAATAAGCTAGGGGTTATTTCCCCTCTTTCTTCTAACTAGATGCGTAAGATTGCACATCTATATAGGGAGAGAAGTTCAAGATATATCTCTTATCTCCTGGATTGATGTGGTCTTCTCCTTAGGGGTAGTAACTGGTCTGATTGGTTGCCATTGATACAAGGAAATAATATGAAATAAATAAAAAAATATGATAGGTTTGATGTGAAAATAGAAATGTGTAGTTGATGATTTTTTATATGAATGCATTGGCCCTTTGACCTTGATGTCAAAGGGGGAGAGATAATGGTGAAGGGGGAAAAAGTACGAAGAAATTATGAAACAAGAAGTAGATGATGATGGGTGTTGCCATCAATGACAAAGGGGGAGATCGTTGATAGTTGGTTTTTTCATTGATGTCAACCCCCAACTTGTGATATTTTAGTTGTGAGACCTTGAAATGTGATGGTGCCAATGGTGATTATGATTAGTATGATCACATTTTAAGTATAACTCCCTCACACATTTTGATAATTTTTTCTATGTGTTTGGTATGAATAAGTATAAGATTTGTTTGTAGAGTCCAAATCCATGCAAGAGATATGAAGTCATCTTGGTGCATAATAACCATTTTCTATACCAATTTAAGGATTTATGTTTACATTCTTTTAGCATAACCAAAAATATTTAAGTATATTTTCATTGCCAAATCCTTTCATATCTATCCATGTCACATAACACCATTATGATACTAAGGACACGGTTGATGGAGTTGGAGAGATAATTCCTAATATTAATAAGGTTACGGTGCCTACAACTAATCTTTTAATGATGACAATATTAGTGGATCAGTGACATATTGAGAACAATGAATTAATCTTGGTGGTTGAGGAGGTGACAATCACTCTAGAGGAATATTAGAGGATCCTACAACTACCTATTAATAGGAACTGATTCATCTATAATATTGACTTAGGAGAGAATGTTCTAAGACGGGTCTTCATGAATGAGGACCTTGGTTTGGAGGATGCATGGATGAACCTGTGAGTGGCCATGGTTATATTTGAGACACTTATAGTATTACTAGTTGGAGTGATCAATGATATATTAGTCCCATACCAAATTTCAGGGGCTTCTACATTTGATGGGGTAGATTTTTCAAGCATATGTTGCAGGAGAGTGTTACCTATGCATGGAAACCATGTGTACTAGCACATCTATATAATGATATACATAAAGTGGTATATAGGATAATTACTAAAATATACTTACATATACTATTACAAAATCATATATGATGAAACCATATTAATATAACATTATAAAAGAGTCACCACTACTTACATTAATACCCAAGCTAATCTATTAATTAAAGATAATTTGATAATTAATATAGATATTTAATTAGGATAGATATAAAAAATGCAATGAATTCTAGATAAACGTAAAACCTAATTAAAATAAATTAAAGGGTATTTAGCTTAGATCTAATAAAGACATAAAATGATAGTGTTATAATATAAAGTTTTTAGGGCTTAACATATAATTTTTTTTATTTATAAATTTGACTATGCACTATCTCAATTAACTTTCATGAATGTAGATCTAAAATTCTATGTAGAATTGAACTTGTAATTTATAATTTTGTTCTAGTTGTGTTGTACTAGATAGAATGTCTTGACCTTAGTGAATATGCTCTACATCTAGGAAGGAATGAAAACCATTTACAAACATCTTTAAGAAATATAGAAAAGTGTGAGGGCCATGTTTTCAATTAGATCCCTAGATGGAGTGAATCAATGAAAATGAACCAATGTTGAAATATAACATGCAAGTAGAAGCATAAGGGTATGTACCAGATATTTGGGCCACATTTGATTTAATAATTTATGTCAAATAGTATTCCCAAATCTTGGAACATAGGGACTGTTAGATTAAGTTAATTGCAGATGGTATTTTGATATTTGTGAGTATCTCTTAAGTATTATGTATGGTAGAGTTTTCCTTCCAAGCTACATGAAAGACTAAATTAGACAGAAAAATGCTAATCTAGACCACATTCTTCATGATCAAGATAAGTCATCATGACATAAGATTTTTTTTATTAGTAAAGTTGATTGTTTTATTAATAATATACTAATTACAAAAGTACAAAATTATTAATCTCTTCACAACCTTTTATCCAGGCCAAAATTTACAAACATGTGTGAATTAACAATCCACCCCTGCAATAACAATATGCCAGTCTAGAATGATGGGGACATAACAAGAACAAAAAAAAACACTAACCCTCCCCTATGTCTTCATGCATTGATACCTCATTACATCAGCACACAAAAGAACCTATGCCTCTATGCGCATATTCATCATTACAAAAAACCAAAAAGGATGCCTAACTAGAGTCTGCGAATGAAACTAAAAAAAAAAGGGGGAAGAACATAAAAAACCATAATTCACTTTCCTCCATGTGTACTAATTGGTGCTACTATCGGGCTCAACCATGACCAAATTCTTTCTAATGTTCTTGGAGCGGACGGGTTGTCCCTACCTTTGTCTTGGTTTCTCTTGCCTTTTCAACTTGACACACCTAGTCCAAAGCTACAAATTCTTTTTGAGCTATAATTTCCCACCTATAGATTATATTTAATACCATTAAGACCTATCTGGGCTACAACTCATTGTACCTCATTAGCATTCTAGAGGAAAAAGGGCCTAAGTGGAGGGATGAATTCTCCAACATGAAGCCATACCCACCCAGAACCACAAATCCCTCGCTCGGTCTCACATTAGCAATGAAGGACTCGATACCCCCATGTCATTCCTCTCAAACATATTGTTGCATAAGACAATTTATTTTTCCTTGGTGGCTAATTCTAGGCACCACACCATGAACATGGAGGAAATGTTGACATTTGTCTAGAAATGGTACTCTCCCTATATGAATTCTTCACCTAGGACAATCAATATCCTCTACCAGAATTTTTTTTATCTCTAAAGAGGAAAAAATTCTTGAGTCTGTCCTTTGAAACTCTCGCCCAAAACACCAGCATTGGCTTCTCTCATCGAAGTGAAAAATTAGATTGCATTGTCACCTTCCCTACAGAACACTCGAATCTCGTGAAATCAAGATCGTCAAGATTAGAATGTGGGTTGGTTGCCTTCTAGATAAAGTAAAAAGTTGGGAGTAAATGTCATCCTCTTGGTGGTGGTGCTTGACTCTTCACACACGTTCCACCTGATTGTTGGGATGGGGAATTAATGACCTACTATTCACCTATGCTCGACCTAGCCCATCATGACATAATTTTTTGCAATAATGTCATCTTCATAATAAAATTTCCAAAACGCACACACATACATGTATATATATGTATGTATATATGTTTATATATATGTATATATATATGTATGTATATATAAATGTATATATGTATACACACACACATGTATGTATGTATGTATGTATGTATGTATATATATGTATATACATGTATACACATGCATTTATACATATGTACACA
>MU224645.1:3218311-3241419 GCA_018584345.1 Thuja plicata
ATTTGCATAGGAAATATTGCAAATAATTAGTTTATATTATATTCAAATTTTGTCTGGTTTAAAAAAATATTTTTTTTTCTTGAATTGTGAATTTGTGTAGTTCACTTGAATAAAAAAGTTAGAGAAATCTTTATTTTGTCACCTAGGAAAGTGTACTATATTTTGAGGATGATGATATAATGTTGATGTAAATCTTTTTAATTCTTTTGCGATTGAATTATAGATGTCAATGGGCCCTTGGTCTACTGGTGAAGTTAAATGGTTCACAACGAGCCCACCAGGGATCAAGTCTTGCCGAGTGCAAAGCCCGACATCATAAGGGATGAGACTGGGATTGTGCCCCAGGCAAATTTGGCAACGTGGATGCTCCTCAGTCCTTGGCTCTAAGCTAAAGAGGCACGTGTGGGCCCGTATCGGGTTCTTAAACCCTCCATCAAAAAATTATAGATGTATTTAACAAAATTATTCTTAATTCTTAGATAATTCTTTTTAACTAGGTTTAATCTTTACTGTCCAAGTGTGTAATTTAGAATAATTTACACTTTAGTTGATTCATAATGATTAATAGAAAAGGTCCACAAGGTTTTGTTTCAAGATATGTACACATAAATAATCTAGATGAACTTTGTACTTGTGAATCTAGAGTAGGACAACAAATGAGAAAGTTAGTGATGAAATAATTTTCTTAGGAAAAAGATGATGGGATAAGAGTACAACAATATCATTTACCAAATTTTACAATAATACACTATCTTATATACTGGATGGTACATAAAAAACAAAGAAAACAAAAATAGAAAACATAAAAAGTCATAAATATACCATCTCCATCATACAATAGCATAAAAAACTATTTTTATAATTAAAATACTATAAATTGGTAAATTAAGAGGAGGGATGTCATGTATGGTCATGTACTACAAGTGCCAAGGGAACTGTCAATAACACAAGTGTCTCTAGCACAAGATGATTTTGATATGTAGACATGTGAATGATTTAGAATAACTTTGTATTCACAAATTTAAGTAGGATAACAAGTTAGAAATTTAGAAATAGGAATCATTTACGACTTTCATAGAAATTTAGAAATAGGATATCAAGAAAAGTTATAATGAGATAAGAGTAGGATTATATCATTTACAACTTTCATAGAAATACAATATCTTATACACTAGATGATATATAAAAAACAAACAAATCATAAACGCAAAACATAAAAAGACATAAATATACCCCATCCATCATTATAAAAGAAACAAAATATTGATTTTAATATTAAAATAACATAAATTGCTAAACTCAAAGAATATCCTAAATGACACTTTGTTCTTAAATTAAACAATATTTCCTACTTAATAAACATAACCCACCTTTAATTTGTTTTGTTTTGATGTTGAACTGATGTTAAACTGTTATTAATATTTGATTGATAGCTTGTTTAAGCTGCCTTTGACAGTTAGTGTAAAAGGCTAGCACCCTCATTTTGTTGCTTCTAATATCAAAAGCATAACCTACCTTTTTATATATGTGATTATGGTTTATCATATGCATGCAAACCAAACTTTATAAAAAAACATTTAAAATTTTTTTTCACTTCTTTGCTCAAAGTCATCAATCTAATGATTATTTACAGAAATAATCGTCACTCCTTAATTTACAATTTGAAAAGTGATTATTTTAATTTATATGTCTTACATATTATTAAATAAAAAAAGTAAATAGAAAAATAATAAATTAAAAAAATTAAAAGTATTAAAAAATCTAAAAATAAATATAAAATAGGTTTCTAGAAGATAACTTTCAATTATTTAATAATGTAGATATCATTTGGATGAGATGGTATCTCAAATGTCTTCAAAGGGGAAACATGGGCTTAGAAGTGTGTGCAACATTATCATTTCTAAAATACTTTTGTAAGTCATTTTCATAGCTTTTATTATAAAATAATGGATAAATTTAGTACATTGTCGATATGGACAAATTGGGCTTGGACTTTAGTTAGAGACATGTATTTTCTTAGTGGAGGACAATATAAAAATCATAGGGCTATAAAAATCATTACATGGGCGACCAAAATAAAAAAATTTGCACTTTTGTTTTGGTGTATTTATTTTATATTAAGATGCTCACATTTGTTTTGGTGCATTTATTTTATATTACTATGCTTTCTTCCTATACTTAAAAGCACTCAATAAGTATCTTTAACATTGGTTTTATTATTTAAAAAAATAGAATAATATATTATTGAAAAAGGGGTGGCTGGTAGATATTTGAATTGTAAAGCTATAAAATTAGATTTTATAAGAGTGAATGTGAGAATGAGAAAGTTTATTTGATTTGATGATTAAAATCGATTTATTAATCTAAAATTTATTTATTATTTGATTTGTTTTGAATTTTATTTTGGGTCTTTGTGTCAAGTTTCGGGATTTGAGTTATTTTTCTTTGTAATTTTGTCTTTTTTTTTTTGTATTAAATTGGGGCATGACCACATATAATTTTGTTCTTTTTGGTATAAGAGTGCTTGCATCATTACATTGCATTAAATTGGAGCATGGCCACATGCAATTTTGTTCTTTTTGGTATAAGAGTGCTTGCATCACTACATTGATCTTCTTGAACTACATTAGTATTTATAACATAAATAAGATAATGTTTGTACAATTGTAGATTTGTCTTCTACAATTCCTTTTTAGGCAAATGGTTATTGTAGGGGGCGTCTCCCTTTCATAAATATCAAGAAAAAAGGATAACATTGCTTTGCTTCACTAGCAGAGAATGTGGAAATAACCCAATTAGCCTCTATGACCTCTTGTGTTTCAATGTGACGTCTCTGGATTTGATATGGGGATTTGATGCCCTTTTAGTTGCATAATTTAGCTAAATGAGCGATCACCATGGATTGAAGCCGATTTGGTATACAAAGCCATGAAGTTATGCAACCTTACAAGGATTGTTTAGTCTTTCTTTTCAATGCCTTCATCATTGATCATGTATCTTTTGCCCCTTAGCCTGATTTCTTGCTCGACACTTTTGAATTTGGGGCCAACTAAGTAGATACAACATATTGCCTAGGATTCAGTAATGCCTTTAGGCTAGTAGCCTTAACATCCCCATCTATGATTGTTTTTAGTTCAAGACATATATTAATATTGTCCTTGATGACTACCACCTTTGATTCTTGAATGCCCTTCTTGGATAGGAAATATACAACGACATTGGCTTTGTGATAAATATGCGTAAATGAATGTTTTTACATTTATCCAAGTACATGTAGATCCTCTTAATCCATACAAAAAATTTCTAGCTTGGAGGATGTCGATTTGTAATGGAATTTATAACTATCAAAGAATCACCTTCCACATTTATTTGTCTAATGTTCTTTCCCATACATAACTTATAGATGTCTGCAACATCATTATTCGTTAGTGTGTTGTGCTTTTGGATTCAATTGTGTAAATTTCTACTATTATATCATCTTGATGATGGATCATTGCGTATGATTTGAAACATTGATGCAAATAAAATTTACATAGTTGAATCCAGAAGCACAACACACTAATTATTGTGTTGTGGAAATCTAATGTATATTATCATTATTTATTCCACTTGGAAGTTTGACTAAACCACCATACACAATTGAACCTTTTATCATTACAAATTAGAGATCCATCCCCCAATTCTTAGGGTTGCCAGAGAAAGCTCCATCAAAATTGAGTTTTAGTCTGCTAGCTAGAGGAAGTTTGCACTCGGTTCTAATTTAATGGTTTTACCTTTTGGCATGATGAGGTGAGGCTAATTTTAATCATCTTATTGTCCCATGATAAAAAAAAAATTGCACCGTCTTTGATCAACCTTTTGTTCAAAAGTTCTAATATTTTCTATTCCATTTTTTTTAAAGAGTGCTCCTATTTATAATTCTTTTTTATTGAATATTCTCTCATTTCTCTCCTTCCATAATTGTCATATAATTTGTATTGATATATCAAATCATAAATCATCCCATATGGCCCCTTTATACATTTGGGTTGTGCCCCCAAAAAAAAAACTAAAACTAAAACTAAAACTCTTTAGATCATTTGGTAGTGGTCCATACCATTCTAGTTTCTTGCAAAAGTGAGTCGAGTGCTCCTAAGCCATCTTACATTGTACCAAAAGGTGTTTAGTTGTTTCTTCTGCACCCTTTCACAAAAACATTTATGAGAACCCATAATACCTATTTTTTTATGTCTGTCTTTGGTTACAATCGTCTCATGTAGCACAACCCATGCAAATGCTCCAGCCTTATGAGCACATCTTTTCCCTAGTAAAGATCTTTGGACCATGATCAAGCTAACTAAGTCAAACTAACTAAGACTCATATTTGGCTACACTCCAAATTATTTCATCACTTCCCTTAGTCAAAATAATCTCACGATTCTCCAGTTTTGTTATTAGTAGGAATTCACAAATTGGCTCGATAAAATCGAATTGCTTTCACTTGTAATTTGGGAGACCATTCAAAAAGGATATAGTAAAATAATTACTGATTTTATCACTGTTAACTATTGGTTATGGATTGGATGGTGTTAGTCAACTCAAAGATGGAATCTAATGTGGGTATTTGTTCCATGACTCATGCCAACAAGATGTAGACTCTCTATTCTTGATTTTCCATGTAATATGGGTATGTAATATGGGTTGTAACGACATTTCTACTTTTAATTATGAATTTATAGATAGCAGATCCCCTTAGAGGATTGACTATGGTGAGAATTCTATTTAGTTCCTCCATATCTAAGTACTATTAGATTAGGTGAAATCCTAATCTCCCAAGAACACTTGCATGCATAACTCTGTCACATGGAAGAAGCAAAAGAACAGAAAGAGAGAAAAAACTATGGAGGCCAAAAGATAAGAGGCATCATGTGCACATTCAAAAGAACAATCTGCTATAATGAACAATATCTGAGTTGTAAAATACAAAGAGGTGATTCCTTAAAAAGGAATCACGAAATCCTAAAAGGGAAACCCTAAGTTGGCTTAAGCAACTAGAGTGAATAGGTGAGTTAGTAATTAGATAAAAAATGATTTAATTAATAACCTAAAAAGCATGTTACTATAACACCCCCCCTTAAGATAAGCTTAGGGAGAAGCTAAAACCTAGGAGACTACTACAAAAATCAAGAAAGATGGGTCTCGGCAACAAAGGCCTAATCAGGTACCCAAGTACAAGAAATCTCTGTAAAGCGGGGAAATAGAGAAAACCCAGTGGGAAAAATGCTACCCCAAAAAGAGATAAACTAGATGAAGGAAACAAAACCTCCAATCTAGGAAATGTCCCAAAGAAAGGAACAAGAAAGAGCATGTATAGCATCTCCGAAGCATGAAGCTGCAAACACTGTCAGAAATAACTGTTGGAACCCCCACTGAAATAGTGCATGACCAAGTAGAGAAGACAAAGTCTGAAGAGCTGATCAATCAAAGAGGTGACCTCCAAAAGTAGGAATGAATGAGTGTCTATATAGTAGATGATCCATCTCACCAAAATTCATAGGTGCCTAGCCACTGCATCCGCCTAGTACATAGGAACAAAAACTGAATACATAGATCACTCAACCAAACCAAGGAAGCAATAGAACCAATAGGTGAAACCCCCCATAATGCTGAACAGGGAGAGGTGTGATAGGAACACATAAATGCAATGCCAGAAACAACTACAAAAAGAAAAATCAGGAACACCCATAGTGCAGAAGAAGGTACAAGCACAGGATAAAGAGCGGTGTCATAGTAGAAGAAATGATCTTCTAGACACACATCATGGGGCAAATGTCATGGAAGGGACACTCACTTGACAAAGGTGGATGAGCACATAAGGCAAAACATCATAACCCCCCATGGCACTTTATAATTGAGTGCGAGTACAAACAAACACAAGGTGCTCGAAATCCCAGATATGCAAAAGCAGGCACTTTATCTTAGTGTGTTTACAGAAAAAGGAATGCTATAGAAGAGAAGTATACAATGCTCAGAAAGTCAGAAAGAAGAGTGAGCCAGAAGAATAGAAGTAGAGATCCCAGGACCTGTAGAACCCAAGTCATTTTCTAGAGTGTGAAAGTGAAAAACTTAGAGGAGAAAGAACTTGGAGCAGAATCTAGATAAAAGACCCCTGCCACTGAAAAACTCACTAAACCAACTTTTTGACGATATCCGGTTTGTCAAAAATGAGTCTGGATGAGCAAGATAGGGCTCCCGGAAGGCAAAAACAAACATCAGACTTTGACAAAAAAAACACCATCAAAATGGTAGAACCAAAAAACCCAGCCTCCACTGTCGAAAAGAGCTCAGAAAGAGATTTCCGACGATATAAAGAAGTCAGAAAAAGGCCTTTGTTTACTCCAGATAGAGCAAAAACACCATTAGAGGGACAAAAAAGGCTCCAAAATTTTTTTTAAGCCCCTGGGGCTTAAAAATTCTGAGCCCCTGGGCATATGGCACACGTAGGGGGTTGAGGGTGGAGCCCTTGGTCACCAATGTGACCGCTGCCAAGGTGAGGGGGCCCGCGGGGCTGAGAGCCTGTTGGGTGGCGTTGCAAGTGGCGGAGCAGACGACAGAGTCGGTCGGCGGTGGAGGGCGGCGGTGCAGGGCCGACGGCGATGGTGGGCCAATGGGAAGTGCGGGGCCGGTACGGGTCGAGCCATGGTGGCGCGCTGGCTGTGCGGTGACAACGCCCAAAACAAGCCCAAAAAGGGTGTTTTTAAATTTTTTTCTTGGTTTCCATGCCCGTACTGCCCTAGAAACCAAATTTTTTTTGCCTCAGAGCCAACGTTGTCCAAAATGAACAAATTTTATAGGGATTCTAGGGTTTTTGGGTGCTCTGAGCTCAATGGTGATGTCTATTTGAGCTGAAAGTGACCAGAAACAAAGCCCACCTCTAGATACACATAAAAAACTCTAAAAACTTGAAAACCTCTTGCTTCTGAAACACTTCAAAACATAAACAAAGAGCCTCAGGATGGCTCTGATACCATGTTAGATTATATGAAATCCTAATCTCCCAAGAACACCTGCATGCATAACCTTGTCACATGGAAGAAGCAAAAGAACAGAAAGAGAGAGAAAACTATGGAGGCCAAAACATAAGAGGCATCATGTGCACATTCAAAAGAACAATCTGCTATAATGAACAATATCTGAGTTGTAAAATACAAATAGGTGATTCCTTAAAAAGGAATCACGAAACCCTAAAAGGGAAACCCTAAGGTTAGCTTAAGCAACTAGAGTGAATAGGTGAGTTAGTAATTAGATAAAAAATGATTTAATTAATAACCCAAAAGGCCTGTTACTCTAACAAGTACTTCACACAATAATTTTCTTCACAATGTGTCTAATTGTTGGTAAATTATCCTTGGGTAACTTTGTAGTCAACGCCATGTTTTGTAGTTGCAACTTGTGAATATTGTCTCCAATTCCACCATTTGATTTATCCTTTGTTACTTTTTCCCATGCAAGTAATGGAATTTGACTCTTGTCATTTGGCCCTTCCCATAGAAACTTCCTCTCTTGAGCACTAAGTTTTTTTTATAGAGTATAGATAGGGATGGCTGAAATGATGTAGATTGGATCATTGTGATCCTACCTACCAATGTAAGCTATTGCCCCTTCCATCCTTTGATTCTTCTTTGAATTGAGAAGAGGACCTTGATGTCTCCCTTGTATGATGTGTGACAAACCATGTAAAGCCTGCAAAATCTCCATGAGTAACCATAATAAGAAAATCACTCTTTCCCTTGTCTAAACTTTCCATTGGAAATAAGTTGTAACACTCATTAATGTGTTCATATCAACTCCTATGCAAGTGTGCAATAATGTAATAAGCCATCCAATGTCAAGGAGTTTTATGATTACAATTATAAATGGATTATAACAATATTCAACCAAAAATATGGGTCATATGAAAACTTGAATTAACCATACAACGATTAAATATTCACATATAGCTATTTGCGTATTTTTGCAACCATTCAAAATCATCAACCTTTTGAAAATCTTTATATAAAGATTATTTTGCGTTGTTATGTCATAGTAGACATCCCCTTGGAGTTTAAGTGTGGTATCTATTACCTTTAAAAAAAAAGGAAAACATTCTTATCGTATCTCCTTCCTATCCAATGTCTCCTTCTTATCCAATGTCCTGACCCTTGTGTGTGATATCAATCTTCCAAGAAAGTTCCTTATAAAATAACTATTGTTTCTGAAATAAACCCACAAATATATCCAAATACTCCCAACAATATTCCCCAAAGTTGTTGGAAATCAAAATATCATCAATGTAAATGAAATCAAAATCACCCACCTGATTCACTGTGAGTTGGAAAGTCAACCTATAAGAAAAGAACTCATACTAATTTGGAGAATTTAGAAGTAAAATTTTGCCCTCTTAGTTCCTTCTGCAATACCACTCTTCTATACATGTGTGTGAGAAGTTAGAAGAAAGAATTGCAAAACATGAGTCAATTACCTCCATAGGCCTTTCAAATGTCTTCAGTGTTGCAAAATCTTGCATGACTAGATTTTGGATGAAATGAGCCAAGTATGAAATATTTTTCACCCAATATTCTTTCAATCACATAACCATTGTAGCTCTTTGACACATGGTATGGAAATCTTTGCATTTCTTTGATGACCGAATAGTAAGATCATTTTTTCCCCTTCATGATGCTAGTAGTTTGTATAATTTCATTATTTATGAATCCTTCAACTTTCATGAGACTTGATTTCCATAACATCAAAACATGGTTAGAAATCAAATAACGAACACCAAAATGGTTTCTTTTTTCCTTACCACTGTCTACCATCAAACAATCCAAATTTCCTATCTCCATTTGGCCATATCCATTATCTTGTCTTCCAATGTGGTACTTGGCTTTCATAAGCAATCTTAAAAATGTGACTATTAATCATTCACTCAGTGGTTAGAAAGGACAAGTAACCCTTTATGAATCTTCATAAACTTCTTTCTATTCCAAATGGAAAAGATAGAGAACTCAATAGTTTCTTTAACAATTTCCCTATGAATTTATTGGGTACCATATTCTTATGTAAAAGTAATTTTGAACCTTAAAAGGATGGTTTACTCCTATTGCATGCAATCAATCATGAAAACAATTTTTTTTATCGGTGAATGCTTTTGACTGGAGCTATGAACCAGTGGGATCACAATGGGGGACCCCATCCCCAAGAGCTAGGAATGGTTCAAACATTAACACCTCCTTGATTTAGTTTTACATATTTTCCTCTCTTGGCCTTACTATCTCCTTACTCCTTATCTCTCATGTCCTCCCTATCTCTCTGACCAACTTATCTCTCCATCCCCTTATCTCTCCTTAACCCTTATCTCTCTAATCACCTTATCTTTCCCAATAGATTCCCCATAGATCCTCTGATACTGCCGACCATAACACCGTCTACATTAGCACTGATAATGACCCTATGCACCTTCGCATCACACATAACCCAATGTGCACCTGAACCCATCTGACTCAACATACCTTTCATCGTCTTTGTGTGTGTGCTAATAGTTCCTCCATTTGTTCCTGTATATTAGAAAATGGTGAGCTTGATGCTAAGATGTAGATCACTCACCAAGACCTCTACCATACATTGGAATACAAACCCGCCCTTAAGAAAAATTTAATTAGCACTTGACCAAAAGGAGAAAGGGTGCTAATGCAAGATCTATGTCAAGTGGCATTTGGATTCCTTTTAAGGGGATATGTGTGATATGATAAGGTACAAATTTGATCTAATAAAGAAAGTGCAAAGGAAAAGAATGATGAATAAGTGTACTTGGAAACAACATGGAGAAGGTAGAACTTTAAATCTGAATTTGACTATTGTCAAAACCTCAGATCCTACTATAATTGTAGATATGGAAAATAGGGATTTGAATTTGTCTTTCCTAAAATTTTCACTGAAAAAAGTAGGGACAAGTCAAATTTTTGGGAACAAGTCAATTGGTCGACTTATTCCTGGGAAAATCTGATGAAACTTTCCTAAATCCTGCAATTGTACCTGCATTGCCCAAGTTCAGAATCACAACTCTGCAACCTGTTCCTACACATAAAAATGGGGGAAAAGGTTGTGGAAAGGGGTTTTCCTTGGTCAAACCCCTATTTGGGAATCAACCTTGAAATTGAATTTAAATTGCATAAAGGAAAGTAATGTGAAAGACAAATTACTGATTTACCTTGTATGAAACCCTCATGAACGGATGCAGTTATCACTCAAATCCATGAAGATGATTGATTGTGCTTAAAATCCAAAGAGTTGACCTTGAAATGAGATGCAGAATAAAGGATTCCTTCACAAATGCATGGATCTATGATTGCCACTCCTAGGTCTTGAATATTGAAATGCTTGATAACAACATGCAAAGAAGAAGAGTGCGAGATGAATGAATGAATCTCCTTGCTTGATTGATAATTCCTCTACTTGGCCATCATGGGAGAAAAACTTGCATCAATTAGAGAAGATTTCCTTTTTCTTGAATGGAGCTTGGAAGAATGGAGACTTGGAGATCTTGAATTGGATGCTTGCCTTCAAATCTTGAATCCAAATCCTCAATTGTTCTTGCTTGCTTGATAAATGACTTGCACTTGATGATGATATCTTGCACTTGAATACCTTTATGTCAAATGAAGAGATATGAGGTCCTTTTATATTGAGTTTGAGATTCAATTTTTATCCAGGTCAACCACAATTGAAAACCTAGGAAAAAGAGCCCCGCATCAGACTCCTGGCAAAATTTGAGCCAAAAAAACCCAAGGACAAGTCAACTAGTTGACTTGTCCTAAGGAAAATGGTCTAAAATTTCACAGGGATATTGGGAAAAGTGAAAAGAAATGGGGGAGAAAATGCAAGCTGTTGTGATCAAGCATAACAAACATTCAAACATCAAAATCACCAAAATGAGAGCTAATAGGTCCTAAAGACATCCAATTATGGGTGCTAACTTTTTAGGATGATACATTTAGCCCCCACTTTAGCGGGAGTATGAGACAAACTGATACTCACAATAAATTAGATTGAATGCATACAAATGATCTCATCAAGGTCAAGGAGACAAAGAAACATCAAGCCACCAAGTGACTCAAGTCTTCATTGAATCCAAAACCAAGATAAGAGATGCGTTGCTCAAAAGAGAGAGAAATAAAGAGAGAAAATTGTGATCACTAGCCTAGTAAGGGATTGTTTTACTATGGACCACACAAAATAAAAACATTGCAAAAGATGGCATTGGAGGTCTGGCAAGATGTGTTATGCTAGTCAACCCACCAAAAAATATCAGGCCTTAAGGAAGGCATTATCTCTATTAAGGGATTTGACAAAGAAACGATCAGGCCTAAGGGAAGCATTGTCTCCTTAGGGATCAGAGAAAGGCAGATCGGTCCTTAAGGAAAGCTTTGTTTCTGTTAAGGGATCCACAAGAGAGATTGCATCAAATCTTTGTGTAAGTGTGTGTAAAGAGTGAAACAAAAATAAAAGTGTGTGCCCCCACATTAAAGCGATTGCAAATGCCTTAACAAGAGAAATGAATTTAACAAAGCATAAATGAACCCACAATAAACATTTTTCTATGAGATGCCCCGAAGAAAGGACAAATAAAGGGAAATAAACACATAATAAAAGAGAGAACAAAACAGATCTACTAACTCTAGGGTCAGTATGATCATATGATAATACATGAGATATTATATCAAAATGGCATGTCATCATTCCCCAAAGGTAGTAGAGATACACAACACAATGGAAGAATGACACGTAAGAGTTACGAAGATTAATCTTTTTGTGTCAGCCTCATAGAGACCAAAAAGAATAGGTAGCTACCGTTTTGCATTATCCCCAATCAAACAACACAAAGGGAAATTTACAAACAGTGGCACATACACGACATAACATGTAACAACATATAGAAGAAATGAGATACAAATAGATTAATATTTATTACGTTGTAATTCCTTTATCACCTTGCATCAACAGAGCAACAAGGGTCGTTTAAAGAAATCTAAACAAAGCATATAACAAGTAGCACATCACGGGGGAAACACATCACAAAAAATAAGAAACACACAAAATTCACCACACAAGATGAGCAAATCAAGAATATCGCCTACCCCCTAATCTCATTTTGTAGTGTTTAGGGAAGGTGGGTAACTTACAAGAGGAGCAACACCAAGCACGATAGAAAGAACAATGGCCAGTTATGAATAAGGACCATGCTATAAAGATGGGTCACTTTTCTCATCACTAGGAGTGATAGATAATTGTTGTAAAAACATAGATGGAAAATCATGATTAAAATCAATAAGCTCAAACATGTCAGCATAATCACTAGCATGAATATCATTGTTAGCATCAAAAGCGTCGTCATCAAGAGTATCTTCTTGTAATAGAATCTAAGATACGAATAACATTATCATGTTTGTTCAATTTGATCTTTTTCAAGTTAACTTCCTCCTTGGGTTCAAGCTTGGTTTGGTCAAAGGGAATCAAAGCATCAATGGGTGTTTTAGGTGAAGCAATATTTTGGGAAGCACGCTAGTGCTCTAGCATGATATTTATGATGACACTCATGAGCATAATGGTTACGTTTGTTTTTTCTGGAAATTGTTTGAGGTTTAGGATCAATCAACATCGGATCCTTTACTTCTTGAGGAGGAAGAACGAAAGTAACCACACTAGGTTAAGATATGAAATCAACGGGACATTTATAAGACATGAGAGGTGGAACGAAAGAATATATAAGAGGTGTAGAAAAAGTCCATGTCCAGGGTAAAGCGATGGAACATCCTTAGGTTTGCTAAGTTCACAAATATTTTGGATCTTGTAAGCTTGATATGATCGAAAAAGGTTATCGGGATGGACTTGGGTTGGTTGAGGCATGGAACACCAAAATAAATCAAGGTCAAAAGACTGTTGAGGTACTGAAGGCTGATAGAGGCTATGGTTAACACTCACGGTTTCTCCATTATGAGGAAATTTCAAACATTTATGAATAGGAGAGGCCACGAATTTCACGAAGACATAAAATTGTAGTATTATAATATAAAGTTTTCAGGGCTTACCATATAATGTTTGTTGATCTATAAATTTGACTATGCATTATCTCAATTCACTTTCATGAATGTAGATCTAAAATTCTTTGTAGAATTAATCTTGTAATTTATAATTTTATTCTAGTTGATTTGTACTCGATACAATGTCTTGACCTTAGTGAATATGCTCTGCATCTAGGAAGGAATAAAAACCATTTACAAATAACTTTAAGAAATCAACAAAATTGTGAGGGTCGTGTTCCCAATTAGATCCCTATATGGAGTGAATAAATAAAAATGAACCAAGGTTGAAATATAACATGCAAGTAGAAGCATAAGGGTATGTACTAGATATTTGGGCCACATTTGATTTAATAATTTATGTCAAATAGTATTTCCCAATCTTGGATACTTCATTGTCCTCATCAACATTCTAGAGGAACAATGGCCTAAGTGGAGGCATCAAATCTCCAACATGAAGCCATAATCCACCCAGAACCACAAATCCCTCACTCAATCTCACATTAGCAATGAAGGAATCCATCCCCCCACACCATTCCTCTCCAACATATTGTTGCATAAGCCAGTTTTCCCCCCTTGGTGGCTAATTCTAGGCACCACACCATGAACATGGAGGAAATGTTGACATTTGTCTAGAAATGGTACTCTCCCTATATGAATTCTTCACCTAGGACAATAAATATCCTATAGAAGAATTTGTTATCACTAAAGAGGGAATCATTCTTGAGTATTTCCTTTGAAACTCTCACCCAAAATGCCACCATTGGCTTCTCTCATCAAAGTGAAAAGTTAGATTGCATTGGAATCAAGATCACCCATATTAGAATCTAGCTTGGTTTCCTGCTGGATAAAGTAAAAAGTTGGGAGTAAATGATATCCTCTAAGTGGTGATGTTTGACTCTTCGCACGCGATCCACCTCATTGTTGGGATGGAGAATTAATGACCTACTATTCACGTATGTCTGATATATATATATTCTAATCATTTTTCTTTGATGCATATGAAATAGTAGAAAAACTAAAAAACTTTTTAAAAAAAGATTGCCCTTCATTGTAAAGTTCTTCCTTTAATAAAGAAAATTAATAATTTAATAAAATACAAAAAAATTTATGCACTATAAGAAAATATGTTTCTCAATGATTAATTGTTCCTATTTATAAATTAATAATAAGTATAAAACAAAAATTATGTCATAAATATTAGTACTAATAATTTATTTATAAGAATAATAGAAATATTTTATTCTAACACAAATTATGCCTTATATATATATATATATATATAATTTGCATAGGAAATATTACAAATATTTAGTTTATATTATATTCAAATTTTGTATGGTTTAAAAAAATATTTCTTCTTGAATTGTCAAATTGAATTATAGATGTGAATAACATAATTATTCTTAACTCTTACACGATTTTTTTAAACTAGATTTAATCTTTACCACATCCAATTGTGTAATTTAGACTAATTTACAATTTAGTTGATTTATAATGATTAATAGAAAAGGTCCATAAGGTTTTATTTCAAGATATGTACACATAAATAATCAAGATGAATTTTGTACTTTGAATCTAGATTAGGACAACAAATGAGAAAGTAAGTGATGAAATCATTTTCTTGGGAAAAATGACGATGGGATAAGAGTACAACAATGTCATTTCACCAAATTTTACAATAATACACTATCTTATATACTCGATGATACATAAAAAAATAAACAAAACAAAAATCCAAAACATAAAAAGACATAAATATACCATCTACATCATACAGTAGCATAAAAAACTAATTTGATAATTAAAATAGTATAAATTGGTCAATTAAGAGGAGGGATGTCATGTGTGACCATGTACTACAAGTTCCAAGGGAACTACCAATGACACAAGTGTCTCCAGCACATGATGATTTTGATATATAGACAAGTAAAAGATTTATAATAACTTTCTATTTACAAATTTAAAGTAGGATAAAAAGTTAAAAATTTAGAAATAGGAATTGATTTCTCTAGAAAAGTTATATTGAGAAAAGAGTATATCATTTACAACTTTTATAGAAATACAATATCTTATACACTAGATGATATATAAAAACAAACAAATCATAATCCAAAACATAAAAAGACATAAATATACCACATCCATCACTATAAAAGAAATAAAATATTGATTTTAAAATAAGAATAATATAAATAGCTAAACTCAAAGAAATATCCTAATTGACACTTTGTTCTTAAATTAAACAACATTTCCTACTTAATAAAAATAACCCACCCTTAATTTTTTGTTTTGTTTTGATGTTGAATTGATGTTAGTGCTATTAATATTTGGTTGATAACTTGTTTAAGCTGCGTGTGGACTTTTATTGTAAAAGTCTAGCACTCTTATTTTGCTGCTTCTAATATCAAAAGCATAACCCATCTTTTTGTATATGTGATTATGGTTTATCGCATGCGTACAAACCAAACTTTATGAAAAGCAGTTAAAATCTTTTATTCACTTCTTTACTCAAAGTCATCAATCTAATGATTATTTACATTAATAATCGTTACTCCTTAATTTACAATTCGAAAAGTGATTATTTAATTTATATGTTTAATACATTACTAAATAAAAAATAAAAAATAAATTATAAAAATAAAAAATATTAAAAAATATAAAGTAAATATGAAATAGGTTTCTAGAAGATAACTTTCAATTATTTAATAATGTAGATATCATTTGGATGAGATGGTATCTCAAATTTTTCAAAAGGGGAAACACGAACTTAAAAGTCTTTGAAACATTATTATTTCTACAATACTTTTATAAGTCATTTTTCATAGCTTTTTTAATGAAAATAATGGATAAAATTAGTACATTGTGGATATGGACAAATAGGGGTTGGACTTTAGTTAGAGACATGTATTTCTTAGTGGAGGACAATATAAAAATCATAGTAGAGTATAGGGCTATAAAAATCATACCAACAATAAATCTTGCATGGGCGACCCTACTTCAAAAAGTTTACACTTTTGTTTTGGTGTGTTTATTTTATATTAATATGCTCACTTTTGTTTTGGTGTATTTATTTTATATTAATATGCTCACTTTTGTTTTGGTGTATAAAACTATGCTTTCTTCCTACCCTTAAAAGCAGTCTTTAAGTGTCTTTTGTTCTTTATATGTGTATATATATGAACATTGGTTTTATTATTATAAAAATTAAAATTTGAATAATATATTATTAAAAAAGGGGTGGTTGGTAGATATCTGAATTGTAAAGCTATAAAAATTAGATTTTATAAGAGCGAATGTGAGAATAAGAAAGTTTATTTGATTTGATGATTAAGTTCAATTTATTATTTGATTTGTTTTGAATTTTGATTTGGGTCTTTGTGTCAAGTTTAGGGACTTGATTATTTTTCTTTGTAACTTTGTATATTTTTTGTATTAAATTGGGGCATGCCCACATACAATTTTGTTCTTTTTGGTATAAGAGTGCTTGCATCACTACATTGTAGTAAATTGGAGCATGATCACATACAATTTTGTTCTTTTTGGTATAAGAGTGCTTGCATCACTACATTGATCTTCTTGAACTACATTAGTATTTATAATATAAATAAGATAATGTTTGTACAATTGTAGATTTATCTTCTACAATTCTTTTTTAGGCAATTTGTTATCGTAGGAGGTAGCTCCTTTCATAAATATCGGGAAAAAAGGATGACATTACTTTGCTTCACTAGCAGAGAATGTGAAAAGAACCCAATTAGCCTCTATGACCTCTTGTGTTTCAATGTGACATCTCTGGATTTGATATGGATATTTGATGCCCTTTCAGTTGCATAATTTAACTAAATGAGCGATCACCATGGATTGAAGCTGCTTGTGTATACAAACCCATGTAATTATGCAACCTTACAAGGATTGTTTAGCCTTTCTTTTCAACACCTTCATCATTGATCATGTATCTTTTGCCCCTTAGCCTGATTTCTTGCTCGACGCTTTTGAATTTGGGGCCAACTAAGTAGATACAACACATCACCTAAGATTGAGTAATGCCTTGAGGCCAGTAGCCTTGACAACCCCATCTATGATTGTTTTTAGTTCAAGACATGTATTAATATTGTCCTTGATGACTAATATTGTCCTTCTAGCATCACATTTTTGAGTGCTAATGTCCTAACCCATGTGTGTGGTATCAGTCTCCCAAGGAAGTGCCTTATAAATCAACTAGTGTTGTTGAAATAAACCCATAGATATATCCAAATATTCCCAAGAATCTTCCCAAAAGTTGTTGGAAATCAAAATAGCATAAATGTAAATGAAATCAAAATCTCTCTCTGGATTCACCGTGAACTGGAAATTTGACCAATAAGGAAAGAACTCATAGTTAATGTGATTCTTGTAAATAAGTGATTGAGAGTAATGCGATAAAAAATCAAAATTTGAGATAAGATCAATGTGTGCACAATCCATGGCATGCTGAAATATTCTCTCTAAGGATGATCTTGTAAGCATATATCTAAACACCCTCCTTCGCTAATTTGGAAGCGGTGAAATGATAGAAATAAATTTATGATGCTCACTGGTGAATATCACAACTTGCATGTTTTTCAAATCCAAGTGAATTTATGCCCACTTAGCTCCTCCTACAATACCATACTCTTCTACACATGTGTGTGAGAGATTAGAAGTAAGAATTACAAAACATGAGTTGGTTACTTCCATAGGCCTTTCAAATGTCTTCAATGTTTTTGATTAAGGAAAACAGGTTTTGATGGGTTCCTGAAACCCTATTGAGTTATATAAAAAAAACCTAGAGCATATAAGCGTTAAGTAACAACCAAAATGAAACAGGCAGTCCAAACAAAACAGTCTCGGAGAAAATAGAAAGCCAGGGACTAAAACCCAAAAAAGACCAGGAATATAAAACCAGGGGAGCAAATCAGGCAATGTCTCTAAGAATCTCCGTAGCCCGTATCTCCAGCTCGGTCATTCTACCTGCAGCTTCTTTTAGGTCAGCCACCTCTTTGTCAGCTTCCTTGTTTTCCATCTTCTTGGTGGCCTCTCTTGTCCTCTTCTTATTTCCCTCTTCTGGTAGCTTCTCCTTGTCAGTATTCAGCAGTTGATCCTCCTTATTCCCTCTTTGTTCTTCAAATTTGTCGATGATCACCTTAATATTATCATTTGAAGCCTTAAGTATATTGTAGCTTTGCTCAGCAATTTTGACCATTGAGTCTTCTATGCTTTCGACTCTTTGCTTCAGCTCGTTCACTCTGCTATCCAGCTTCCTGTCCTTCGCAATGTTCTTGTTATTGTTACTTATGTTATCTTTCTCCATCCGGTCCATTCTTTTTTTCAGCTCATAGATTTCGTAGTAGGTCCATTTCATGGTTCTGTAGCTATCAATGGAACTATTTTTTGCATTGTTCAGCACATCCATTTGAGGATCCTCCCTCGCATTGTCGCTAAAAATCACCAGAGCAGGATCAATTAACTCTTCCATCTGGATTCTGCCCTCCTTATTCTCCTTAACCAAAGTCCTAACCACATCTCTCTTTATCCCCATTTTCGTAGAGACAGTGTCAAAATTCCTCCAAACGACTTTCTTGTTTTTTCCAGTAATACTGCAAGTGTAATGATCTTCCCCATACTTCATATACCCTTGACTCTGATTATCCTCCTCGTTCCCCCTCCCCTAACTATCCTCTTTCTCGTCTCTCTCCTCTTGTGTTTTTTTCTGACTGTCCTGCCTCTCCTCCTGGGTTTCCTCCTTTATCTGATTCCCTCTATTGAATCTCGTTACCCTCTTCCCCGAGCTAGCCTCCTCATTCTGAGCCAGCAGGTTGATAGTTATCTTCCTCTTAATATCTGTCTTCCCCTGCTTCCTACCTTGTTTCATTTTTCCCTCTTCTCCAGAGCTCTCATTCCTCGTTTCCATCCCATCCTCATTTTCATTGTACTCCTTGTCTGAGGAGATCTCAATGTGTTGTTTTAAGGCCTCCATTTTGACTCTTTTCTTCCCCTTCTTCGTCTGAAGAGGCTCTTCCTCCTCAGTCTCTGAGTGCATGTCTCAGCTGTCCTTGGTATCTGAGGGGACATAATCCTCCTCCAAACCCTCCTTGGATGTCTTCAATGTTGCAAAATATTGCATGACTAGATTTTGGATGAAATGAGCCCAACATGAGATATTTTTCACACAATGTTCTTTCAATCACATAACTATTGTAGCTCTTGTACACATGGAATGGAAATCTTTGTACTTTTGTTGACCAAATAGTAATATCATTTTTTCGATGCTAGTGTTTTGTAGAAGTTCATTCTTTATGAAACATTCAACTTTCATGAGACTTGATTTCCATAACATTAAAACATGGTTGGAAATCAAATAATGAACCTCAAAATGGTTCCTTTTTTTCCTTACCATTGTCTACCATTAAACAATCCAAATTTCCTATTTCCATTTGGTCGTACCCATAATTTTGTCTTCCAATTTGGTACCTGGCTTGCCTAAGAGATTAGAAAAATGTGACTATTGATCATTCACTAAGTGATTAAAATGCACAAGTAACCTTTTATGAATCTTCATAAACTTCCTTTCATTCCAAATGGAAAAAATAGAGAGCTCAATAGTGTCTCTAACCATTTCCCTATGAATTTCTTGGGTACCAAATTCTTATGTAAATTTTTTTTAACCTTAAAAAAATGTTCAGCTCCTATTGCATGCAATCCATCATGAAAATATATATTTTTGATTGGTTAATGCTTTTGACTGTATCTATGAACTGGTGGGATCACAATGGGAGACCCTATCCTCGAGAGCTAGGAATGGTTGAGGCATTAACACCTCCTTGATTTAGTTCTTATAGATTTTCCTCTCTTATCCTTCCTATCTCCTTACCTCTCATTGACCCCTTATCTCTTCAACCACCTTATCTCTCCTTTGAATCCTTATCTCTCCCATCCCCCTTATCTTTGTGACCACCTTATCTCTTCATCTCCTTGTCTCTCTAACCACGTTATCTCTCCGTCATTATCTCTCTCAATCGATTCCCCATCTCCTATACTACTATTAGCCACAACAACTCCTCCACAATAGCATTGGTAATGACCCTATGCGCATTTGTGTTATGCACAACCTGAGCCCATCCAGATACACATACCTTTCATCATTTGTGTGCTCTCTAATATCTCCTCCATTTGTTTCATGTGCTAGCCAGTAGGGGATTTGAACCAAAGACTGTTGTATTAACACGACTTGCAACATTCATTGTGTTGCAAGGTCATCCCATCATGAAAATAATCTTGTGGTAATATTGAAAGCGAAAAACATGAAATATTTTCATACCTTTGACTATAAGTAGAATTCTCATCCTCATTTTCCAAAAGAAAATTCATTGAGAAATATTTGAAATATTTATTTACTTGATCCAAACCCATAAGTTTAGGTTAACCAAGATGTTGCTTTAAAAATAAAATTCATTCATAATATTATATTATAACTCCATGAGTGGATCACCAAGAGTCATGACCCTTTCCCTTTTATGAAACTCTTTTCTTTGAACAAGTGACCATCTTCCATTATCTTGCATGTTATTTATGTTCTCTTCTTGTTCAAAAAGAGTATCCTCTTCACTTCTTTCAAAGGGTATCTCTTTGACAATATTAAAATCTTTTCAATTATCTTCATAATCAACATGCAGTATTGAAATTGTATTAAATTCATCAAATTAATCACATCCTTACCATGAAATCTCATTAATTAAAATACCTTTTTCAATTGAAAGTTCGTTACATTTAACCTTTGTTTCTATGCCCTTCTTTGTTGGCTCTTTCTCTTCACTGTCCTCTTTCTTGATGATGCCTTAAGACCCCACCTTTAACCAATATTCTTGATTTCTTTAGCCTTCTAAAAAATTTTTTTAATGTCTTGATCATTCTCATGTATTTCTATGAATTTGACAAATGAGATAGTTGATTTGAAGATTTCAAATTTCTTATTGTATTCTTTGTGCCATTTTACAACTAGAGATGAAGCGATAGGAACAATGGATTTGAAGGTTTCCAAAAATTTATTACATTCCTCATGCCCTTTTGCAAATAGAGATAAAGAATTAGGAACATTTTTTTTCACACTCTTCATATTTTTGTCTTGCTATATTATCTTCATAATGAGAGCTAATTTACGAATAGTTGCAATAAAATTTTCTCCTGGATCTTCCTTATGTTTCCCTCTTTCTTCTTCAATCATGGATTTTTCTTCTAATTTTTTTGTGACTAGGAAGAATCACAACTCTGATACCACTCGTAATTTATATATTTTTTTAAAATATATAAATCAGATAGATTTTCATAAACTTGAAAATAGAGATATTGGGTATATCTAAACGACTTTTAAAAATATAACAAATTGAAATCCAATTTAATGTAGCTGATGTAAATTGTGTTATTATAGATTTATAAAATATTTTACATCAACTTTTTTGTCCAAAACATTTGATAACAACCATGAAAATCTGTTGTCAAAAACAATAACCTACTCCAACTGTTTGATATCCAAAGACACAAGAAACAACTACAAATTCTACCTAAACTTCTCCAAACTTATCATGCTTTATCACAATGCCAAAACACATGAAATAACATCCCAAAAGTATCCATGAAAATCAATATATGCTATTATGTTCAAACAATATAAATATGAAACCAAACTTCTAAACTATGCACTCAAATCCCTTACAACTCGCCTGCAAACTACAAGAGAAAATATTGCGAACGGAAATCATTGGTCACCAATACAATATCTAGATGAGATTAGCCTTGGAGACCCTAAGGATGAATAACATTGAGCCTCCATATCCTTGGTTTATCAACCTTAGAGATCCTTCTTTATAAGTTTATTAGCCTCTTAAGAAATGCAACATCAATTGGTTAGAATAAACAAGATAGAATGTATGTATGTTGAAAATGTGAAATCACCTCCAAATATATAGAGGATAAAAAATAAATAAAATATCATAAATTTCCCTCCAAAAAAGGCCTTGTTTATGACACTTGAATTTCCAATTTTTGAGTTTGTTGAACCTTTGGTATTTGTTCATTGGTTTTTGTCATTGATGTCAATAAGCAGTTGGTACACAAAATGCAGTTGATTAAAGGAGTGAATAACACATTATTGTTTTGTGAAAAAATTTGATATGATATGATTATATAGTGGATTATAATCATAATTCAACACCTAAATGATTTACCATATCACTATGATTATTTGTGTTAAGGTTCAAAGTGATTAACACTTTTTATAGTTAGTTATGCTTATAATGATCTTAATTTCATAACTAACTAGTTTTGGTATAACAAAATTTACATATATTAATTGTTAAATAAATCCTCAACTATTATACCTTTTTAGAAAGGTAACAAAAATATCTGAAATGGGTTGAAGTTATGTTTTTGAAAAAATTAGTTTGGAGAGAGAAAAGTTGCTTCTACCAAGACATTTTTATTCAATTTTGACAGTTTGAACCCGTTTTGGTCTAAAGAAGTTTTGGGTGGTTTATTGTGCTGCTGGATAATGAATAAAGACATTTATAAAGAGGGGATACATTCCTCTAAACATTGGTACAGGTTTTTTGAAGAAAAAGTGCAGGATTTGAGAGATATGTGCAGTAGACGAGAAGGATAGTGAAGGATTTTATTGCAGTCTACAAGACATCAAAGGATAGGATAATGATATTTGTTTCTAATTTGTTATATATGAATTGATATTGATTGAAGAAGCATATCAAAGGTTGAATAAGGTTTATATATTTATTTATGAGCAATTTACATCAGCATTCAATCAGATCCTTTAATGACAAATGAATACATGATTTGATACTAAATATTTTGATGAGAAACAAGGATTTATTACTTCAAAAAGTTGGTAGTTTGAAAGGCATTAAATCAAGTCATCTTCTTGCATTCAAATAAATTGTTTTCAGATCTGATTATACATTTCATAATCTGATAAATTCATTG
>MU224645.1:3248847-3278863 GCA_018584345.1 Thuja plicata
TTTCTATTTCCTAGCAGTTGCCCTTTTAGGGTTTTGACATCCTTTATAAGGATTGTCCTCTTTGTATTTCGATAAGGAGTTTGTAAAACATTCATTGTTGAATATAGAAATCATTTCTGTCAACATGATTTTTCATTCTCTGGCCTATCGGCCGCCATAGCTTCTGATCCTTCTCTCGTCTGTCTTCTTCATTCTCGTAGCAGTTGTTTTGCATGCAGGTGTTTCTTGGGTAGATTGCGAATATAAGGACCTAGCCTTATAACATATAACAAAAATAAAGGGCCAAGTGGTAAGAAATTTAAGCTAAAGGAACCTTTATATATTAAAAAATTTGGACAATAACAATTACCTTAGGATGCTCTTTGATGTATTTAAGGGATAACATAGTTGATGAATGAGTACCTTGATGAAATTCTCTTTGAGGTTAATTAAAAGAAAGAAAAAATAACACTACTATCATTCTACAATAAATTTTAAATTGCTAAGTATGTAGTATAAGGCAAACACAAACTATATATCTAGGGTCCATATGACTTGTGTATAATCAATAAGACATAAATTAATAGGTGAACACTTTTACTTTTATTTTATACTAAGAATTAATGATTTTTGTTGTAATTAATTACAAAATTTTGTGAAAATTAATTACAATTATGCAAACAAAAAAAACTATTGATAATGGAAAAACTATTTGAATTGATTTGAAAAGAAATATACATAGAAGGTTCTAAAACAATTAATTATATTTTATATATGTGTTAATAATTTATTTATTTTATAGTGTTTTTAAATATTTTTAATACAAAGATTAACAATACATTATTATGTTGAGAGACATAAATATAGACTGTTGATTGTTTTCTATATTAATAGTAGCAAAAGAAGGGTGTTGCTCCCTTCAAACAAATAGCCTGAAGGCAGTTCATCTGTAATGTCATAAATTTACAACTTCATCTAATTTACAGTAACATAATGTTCATACCTTAGATAAAAATGCAAAATTCCACATCACCATCGACTTTGCCTTGCCAACCATCCGTTAAGATTCTTGGCCACGTGACTCAGTCGACCCAGGACGTGTGCACACTATAGAGATGCCAATGGAACTACACTAGTCTTTTGTATCTACATACATGTAGTGAGACATTGAAGTGTTACAACTACCACCCCTAAAGTGTAACACCTCATACCACTACCCACCAATGCCAAGATTTGACCCATTCGCCAATATATCTCCATTTTCCAACCTCATTTTCTTTCTCTTGACTTCTAGATGCTTCTTTACTCACTTTTTCTCTCTAGCTTCATCTTTGAACTTTTTAACTATTTTCTTATTGTATTGGGACAACTTGCTTGCAATCTCTTGGTTTCCATGACATCACATCTTAGTTGTCTTTCTTTCTCTACCTTTACTCCATCGAGCTATGGGCTTTGTGATCTTGTAGGGAAGTCTCCTACCTTCTCACTCCATATTTTATTGAGTATATCATATTATCTTCACCATATTCTTTCTATTTGATTTTGCATATCGTTGTCCATTATCTATTTTAATTATCTATTTGGTTGTCGGTAGAGGTGGAAACACCAAAACAAGGGTTTGACTATGGAAAGCTCCTATACAACCCACAACCATTTTCAACATTTCTATGTGTACAAAATTGTTGGAGTGAGAAAAGAGAGTGGAATAGCTAGTTGACTTCATCAACTTTTACTCGGTCTTCCTCAGGTTGTGATTTTTCCTTATCACCTCATTATTTTATTTTGTCTTTACTCAAGTGTAGTTACTCATTCTTGGCATTTTCATACTTTGTTTTTACACACTGGTTTTAGTGTCGATATTTGTGTATATATTTCCGTGCCTTGTTTGTACATGACATATGCATGCCACATTGACGTGCTACACCCACATTGTTTCCCTCAACTCCCATTGGTGTCTAAGGCAATGAGCTCGTAGATTTTGGCATTTAAGCTATGTAGTTTTCCCTTTCATTTCCCATGATTAAAATATAGTTATTTCTTTTCATAGTATAGTTATGTTAGCTTCTTCATCTTGCATTCTAGTTTTTTAATAATTTTTTATCATTTAGTTGTCATAATCCCCTATCTCACTAGAGTGCTAGTTGAAGTGAGGTGATGCAAGGGGTAGTTCATCCCTTGAGATTTTAACCAACCTTGAGGTCAGTGAATTTCCCCTTCACATTTTGGTGAACTTGATGTGAACTATGATCATGTACATATAACATTCCCCTTTAAGTGATAGTCTCTTCACCGACATGGTGAGGATAACTCTTATCTTGCTACCTAGTCAGAGGGTATGTGACATGAATATAACATCACCTCTCTAGACAAACCATACAAAAAAGAAACTTCTCCTCTTTATATCCCAACATTAGTCAATGGAGCCTTTGTTAGAGGTGTTATGGTTGACCCTACATGCCAGGTGGACCTTATAACTAAAGAGGCGCTCTTTTCTAATGTGCTCAATTGTATAAGATACGATGAATGTTCTGCCACCATTTAGACACATCATAGACTATCATTTCTCCCTTTAGGGTCAACCATCTTGACATTCTAGGTAGGACCTAAAGTGGTCTTTTCAACCTAGGTTGTTATCTTGGAACTAGACCTCTTCAGGGTCAAGTTGGGCATTCCTTGACTAGTATCCATGTGAGTTATCCCTTCGATTGTGCATAAGTGATTGAAGTTTCCCCAGGAGGGTACAATCCATATGATCTTGGGTAATGGTTATCATCCTATGGTATCCCATGGGGGATATCATTTTTGGCCTACTCTAGTAGGGCCCCTACATCCCCAACAAGATGCTTCATTTCTAGCATATCAAAAGTATAAGGCCATGAAATTGACTTTCAAGTCTATAGTGCCTACTCCCTCTCTATCCATCCAACCCTCTCCATCATCTCAATGTTATTTCTCTTCTATCCCTTCTTCATAAGGGGATCAAGGCAAGCACATGCCTAAGAGGAAGCCTCCTCATCCATTACTGACTTTGCAACCTCCATCATTGTCTTTAGTTCCTATGTCTGAACGTAGTATAAACAAAGGAAAGACACTTGTGTTATTCAAACCCAAGGTGCACCCACATTTTCTCATCTCAATCCTTGCAGACATACCTCACCTTTTGGTCTATGGTAAGGGTAAGAGGTCACTTAGGACTACACCTTCTCCTCTTGCACCTGCTCCTTAGTCTCCAAGGGCATCCTCAGTTCCTCCTATCACCTACAAGGCAAAAAGAGGAAGGATTCCCATGGCTCATGTATCAATTGTTTTGGTAGTGACACCTCCTACTTCATTGACGAGGCTTTCCCCTTTGCCAATAATGTTATCGACAACCACACCTATGGAGAAAGATGTCACTGGGCCCTCGCAGGATTCTTAGCCCGACTCAAATTTGCATTGCAACCAACTTTTGTGTGAGTGTAAGTATCACCAATGAGAGAAAGATTTGGCATGTGAGGCTACTGCGATGACGGGGAGTGATTCTTTAGTTCCCAGGTCTACTACATTTTATTTTGCTCCTAACCTTTCTTATGCTCCTGCTCTAGCTGCTCTAGTCTTTTTCTTGGCCACCTCATCTGTCTCTCTTCCCCTTGTGCCTAGAGTGACTATCGAGCCTAATGCCAAGTGGGTCTACATATTTATCTCTCCATCGCAGGAGCTTCCATGCATCACCTCTTTGATAGATATCTGACTTTTTTCTATGTCGGTGAATATGTTGCACACACAGGTGATGTCTAGTGCAGTTATGTCCACCTAGCCTGCAATAACTCCATCTCCTTATCAACATCCTAACTTTCCTAAAGATTTGCACTCCCACTTTTGTTGTTTTCCTCTCCAAAATCCTCCTTCGCATCATTGACAACCCCCTGTATGGTTATTTTGGGCTTTTTCGCTAGAGAAAAAGGTTTGTTTTATTTTCCTTTTCTTGGCGGCAGTGGATGTGTGCTCAAGGTCACGAAGACCTTCCACAATCATGTCGCGGGTAGGGGTGCTAAGGGTAGCAAGACGAGAGAGGGTATCTTGGTAACCCACTGGAAATGAAGACACTTTTTCTTGTTGGGACTAGGGGTTTCAATAATTTTTCTAGGTGGGGGTGGGTGTGGTGCTTTGGCGACAACTATTTGTTTGGGGGGACAAAGAGCCATATGGAAATTATAGAGCCTTGGTGGAGGGGGATGGGCTTCTTGTCCTAGGTGCTAGTTGTTTCAATCACATCCTTAACTGAACTTTCCATACAATTCAAAAGGAAAAATAGAAATGAAATTAAACTATGGTTTCAAAAATGATTTAGCAAAGGCATATAGTAAAATAATAGATCTTGAATCTTACTTCAAGGATAAAGAATTTCATGATCATTAAACACACCTAGTAGACTATTGACTATTGACTATTGTTTCTATATATTTCTTTTATATTTTTCTAAATGAATGTTAAAGATTTTTTAAATTTGACATCTCTGTCTCTTACATAAATTTTATTTAGAAAATATAAGTACACTGATTTATATTATAACTATAATTTTAAAATAAATTAGAATACATAAACAAGCTCATAGGATAATCAAATTTAAATTAAAATATACAATACAAAATCTGTGGAAGATTTTGATTGTATTCGTTACTGTTGAATTTTAAATACGCGCACCAAATATAAGCCTTGGACGGTGAGATGTTTAGTTGTTAGGATAGAGACTATTGAGTATAAAAAAAGACTTAAAAAGTCCGTATGAGCGCTCGTGCGCTTCCAGAAGCTCTGACACATCTGATCCTTTCATCATCAATGATGGCAATATAACCAGTCTTCTATTCACACTTGTACAGGAACATGAGAAATCAACAACACCCATGTCAACATAACCCCATTACTTACATCCAACATTTTCCCTACACTCCAAGACTTTGCTAGGTACTTCTACCCCTTCTATTCAACCATTTGAAAACTCCACAGATCTGTTATTAGTTTGCACCGTACCTGTATATTCATTTGGATATGTGATATTAGATTCAACAGGGTAGTCACTGAATATGTGAAAAAATTAGATTTCAACAGGTTATTCACTGGATATCTGAAATTAGATTCGACAGGGTAATCACTGGATATATGAAATAGGAGCTGCTAGGGTATTCACTGGATATATGATATTAGATTCAACAGGGTATTCACTGGATGTATGAAATTAGGATCCAATAGGGTATTCTCTGGATATGTGGTAGTATATTCAACTGGGTATTCACTGGATATATGAAATTTGGACTCAAGAGGGCCTATACCATATAAGGGATGCTGGGTGTTGATGAGAAGAGGGATAAAGCAGAGTTGTTCCCTGAAGGGGGGAGCAGCCCCACCTTCATGAATTCTACAGAGGTCAAGTTTCCCAGGTCTCCTGCAAGGAGCAGTGATGGGGCTTCCAGCCCTCCAGGCTTGACTTTCTCATGGGCAAGAATGGTTGCAGAGCGTGAGGTGGAAGATGATGATAATGATTTCTCTCCTCCCCTTTGGAGGCCTGGCTCATCCATGTCTAGTATCTCCCACCCCATGACAATTCGGGCTCAGGAAATTGCCAGGGGGAGGCAAGAGCTCATGAAATTGTATGAAGGTATGCCTGAGTCTGCCTATGAACTGTCTCTCAAGGATCTGGTTGACCAGAGGACTGCCATGGACAAACAGAGGGCTAATTCTGAAGGGCCCAACTCCATTAATGGTGGATCCAAGACGAAGAAGGTACCAAGGGCTGGTAGAAATAAGAGCAACTATCAAAAGCATGTTTTGTTGAATATATTTGTTCCAACGAGTCTAACAGTCCGCCCTACCCCTCCTCCTTCCAGGCCAACGTCTCCCAATTCTTCTAGGCGGGGTAGTGATCACTCCGGTAAGAATCAGTCAAAGCAGATTACCAAGCCATTGCACCATAGAAACTTCTTGCTGTCTCTGTTTAGGGTCAGGCCACCTAAGGACGCTGAGCTTTCACATTGCAATAGTTTCTCTAAGGTTTCTCCTGGGCCTTATTCTGGCCAGTCTGATTCCCCTTTCATAGGCAGCCCCATTGAGGCAAAACCACACAATTCAAGAAGATGCTCCGCCTGTTCAGGGTACGCTGTTTTCTTCAAGACAAACTGCCAGGTGATGCTTCTCTTCAACTATTATTATTATGAAATTTGGTGAATAGTACTGTAAGAATGAACTAGGGTTTTAAGATACTTTCTGCTTAAGATTTACAGTAATATATTCAGCTTCTTCTGACTAATTGTTGAATTGAATGGAACTCATTTATTTACAAACAAGATCAGTTGTCCTTGAAGATGATCTAGACACCACCCTATGCTTTTTATTGCTTATAGAAGTGGTCAGGGCATGGAACTACTTGTGCAAATACAATTTTACTTAACATAGGATAAAATTTGCACAAGGTTTACTTTTTCGCATTTGAGATAGAGTGCATACTATTCTGTAGGTGTCTGAGAAACATGTATATTCATCGGGACAAGCTGAAACAATTGAGTAAGCCAGTTATGCTCTTGTGAAAATGAGTCCTTCATTGATTGTTTAAATGAAAGGACAAACTTTCAAATGGTTTCAAAATCATAAAACAGGGCAAAGCATGCTTGTTCTAAAGGATCAATTTAACCCAATGAATTTGTCAGGGGGCAACTATTGCTCCAGGTGATTACAGTTTAGAAGTAGTTCTCGATGACACCCTGGGACAGCCCTTGAGAAGACGCACTTTGTAATGGTCTAAATCTTCATGGTTGACACAGACCTCTGGTTTTGTGTGACTAGCTGTTGCGTGCTATCTTAACAGGCACAATCACCATCTACTTACAGCGGCACAAGTTTCAATCAGTCATGCACAAGATGCTACAGAACCTCATTCCTATTATCTATTCTTACCCCTAGGTAATCTATCAACTGGTATTACATGTTTTCCTGGACATTTAAGGCCCTTTTTTGGACTGGGCACGCCCCACTTAATTAGCAGATCTTTTACCTTACATTGGTATGAGTCTTTATTGGCCAGATAAACATGTATTGAACTGGCTTGTTTATCTATCGCAAATTGTTATCAGTGAAAGTATTTACCATTGCAGTTAATTGTGAGGGGCTATCTTCAGGAAGGACAGATTTAAATGACAGTGGCTGTACTCAAAGAAACAGAGAGCTCTCATTCAAACTGTAGTTGGGAAGCAAGACTGATGTCAATAACTGGATGATTTTCATTCTGGATTTATTCATATGGTCTCTGTTTAAGTACAGTGTCTTAGGCTTGTTTAAACTGTATAGCTTTTTCTGAAGGTTAAGAGTAATCAAAATATAGTTTCAAATAAGGTCAACCATCCTTGGAGTTGATCTCGAGCCCTTTTTCTCTGTACCCATTGATTTTTATCACTGCTAGATTTGGATAGTTTAGAGAACTATTTCTGCAACGCAAAGTTGAATATCACATCCGAGTTAATATTCTTTTTGGAATTCTAGCTTTTCTATCTCATGGTATTGACCCTGTCGAAGGTTAATATTTTTTTTTCATGTAAGTTTGAATGCATTCCAATCTTGTAAAGAATCGCACTGTAATCTTCAAGCAGATGTAAATTACGTTAGTATCCTCAAAGAAAGATAGAGAATATGATTTAGATGAAAATTACCTGTGATAACGGATGCAAGGCTAGGATTCAGTACCCATATCAAACACACAGATCAGACATTTATATTCATGTTTTCTCCAGGTAAGAGGCAATATGTTGAGAGGGAAGTTCTGCATTAAGAACCGATCTAATTGTGAATCAAACGTTTTTAGGCAGTGTGACACCTTTAATTTTTCTGTAGGTACTATAATTATTAATAGCCATCCTGTTGTTTCTCAAGAAGATCCTCTAGCCTAGAACAAATTAGTTGTTTGATTCCTCGCATGTTTATTCTATCATTTAGTGTTTCGTATTTTATGTGTCAATAGTAAAGCCATAGCAGAGTAAAATTTGTATATTTTTTCTGCTTTTATCAGTTTTTAGACATCAATCTATAACGCATGTATGTTCAAAATGCACATTTATGCAGCATCTCTGTAGTTTCATCAACATCTCTTGTTTCTCATCTCTGGCCCATGATAGTAGAAGTTTGTAAAATTAGGTGGCCCTATTAACACCTAACGAGTATTGACAGCATTACAATCTGGCTTTCATAATGGATGTGCTTTCACATTTGTAGTGTCTCAGTGCCCCTTGCTTTCAAATTGCTAACTATAAAGCAATTGTTTTCAACTTTTAATCAAGACACTAACATTCCGTTTGATTCTGCATCCAGGCATGTGAAAAGATTTACTGTAGCAATTGTGTTAAGGAGTCTATTGCAGATACCCCAGAAGGACGAAGATGCCGAGCAACTTGCATGGATAGACCATATGATGAGAGGTAACTGAAAATCATGTGATTAACATATTGCAGCATTTCTTTTTCTAATTCAAAACAGGAGTTCTCAAATTTCCCTTTAATATTTGGAACAAAGGCATTTACAACGACGATTTCTTGTCCTCAAATGCAGAGACATGGAGCCCCAGATGAAGGGTTGTTGGCCCAGTTTCTCCAACAAAAAAGGTAAATCTGCAAGGAGGAAGAATAGACAGGAGGACACAAAAGGTCATTGACTTCAATTGGAATTTGGTAATATAGATTTTGGGAATGTCTATTTGTCTTTTCAAGGCAAGTCATTCTGGGTTGCAACTTCGGAGTCCATTACCAGTCATCCTTGAATGTATTCTAGACCTCCTGTTGTAACTGTAGATAACTCCAAGTTTCACTGGAAGCAAGGGATTTAGAGCCTTTTTACAATGGCCAATGAAGGTGGCATCATTGCATAATGTTGTTGGAAGCAAAACTTTGCTCTACTAGATTTGATTTTGTGTTTCCTTCAGTAGGAAGGAAGAAAAAGGCTTGGTTAAATTAAATTCCATTTTCAGAATCCCCAAGCTATTGTTGATACTTCCAGTAAAACAAAGATCAAGTTGTGTGTATATATTCCCATTTAGTTCTGTAAAGAGAATAAAGACTCATACAGTCATAACAACTAGTTCTTTTTAATGTCTGTCTTACAATTTAAGTTGGCAAAAGAGAGAATCACAAGAGAAATCCTGAAGATTGGATTAAGCATTTAACTTTTTTGTTTTAAGTCTGCTCAATATATTAAGTAAACATATATTTTTAGAGTCTCATGCACTATGAAACAGCAATCTCTGGAGCATTTTGGTTTCAAACCACCCTGCTTTGGGTTGGTTATTTGTTTGATGCTGATCTTTTGGTTTTGCTTTAGTTGTCCTTTGTAGTTCTGTTGTACTTTGTAGTTCTGTTGTACTTAACGTTTATTCTCTGTGTACAAGGGTCTGGGCCCTTTCAAAATCCCTGCTTTTACTAATCTAAAACGTATATTTTAGAGTGTACTAGGTCAGAAAAGCATGTGATAGGGGATCACACCCCCAAATCAAAGTTACAGTTTGTCATTGAAATAGGATTTTGGACAATGTAACTGACTAATCCAAACAAGCTCTATACTTTTTTATTGAGTAGTTTTTTTAGAACTCTGATTAGACACTTATCTTCTCTGGTTACAGCAAATTTAATCTTGAACATTTATGCATCACAATTTCAATGTTTTCTAATATTTTTGATGGCAAAACAGTTTTGTTTATCCGTTCTACTTTTAAGGGAGTTAGCTAAGAATTGAACCCTGTCACGATCTGGCAAACCTTGTTAGTCTAATTGAACCACCAAAGAATACTAATCTGATTTCATTTTATGACATAAAAGCATTTTAGCTTCAAGATTTATTTCAAAGAAAAAAATAGTCTTAGATTCCTTAGACTCGTTTTTTGATGGGAGGGAAGAGGGCTCATATGGGAAATTTGAGCATGTTCCATCCCTTCCACGCCTTTCTGTGGATGCTTCATCATTCATGGGCTCGTTTCCATTTGTAGTATTCTATTACCGGGTGGACTTTAAGGATTTTTCTGATCATAAACAATGAATGCAATATATCATTCTCTATCTCATCTTAACAACTTTTTTGAGACAGTAGGCCATTAAATTAGGTTTCATCTTCACCAGGTCTATTCTGTGTTAATCTATTACCATAAAATTAAAATTTAGTAGCCAATTCAAGTCACGACTGTATTATCTATGGTAATTTATAAAACCATTAGTTTATCATCCCTACTGTTCCCTGAATTTTGTTTCCCACCAATTTTACAAACTTTTAAAATGACAGGCAAAACTCATGGAAAGATTAATCCTCATCCTCCTGTGAGATTGGAGGTATGAGGGGAAAAAATCAAGCTCTTTCAGATTCCATCTAAAGCCACCATTATTAATCTCCCAACCACTTTTCAAATCACCACTGTCAGTTTTGTACTTTCTTGTCAAATAATCAAATCTTCGTTTTTGGGTTTTGCTGCTTATTTTCAACCGTGGATAAGGTATGTATGTCTTGTTTATAGTACAGTTAGGTGTCTCCTACAAGGAGTTCAGGGTAGTCCCATAATGCTATAAGCCATCTGTAGACCCATATTCAGACCATTTGTATCATAGACTATAACAGAATCTTTCTTTCTTTTCACGCTTCAAGTCTTGACATACTAGTTCGCCAGTCAAAGCGTTCAAGAATTTGGCGAACTTTTAAAATTCTTCTCTTGGATCTTCCATTAGTTTTGAAAAGCTCTGAATCTTATGTTGTAACATCCCTAATGGCACAACTGTTCTGAATGAAAATGGCACAATAGTTATTTATTTGGAATTAAATTGTTCTGTTGATCTTTCCCTTTCTGTTCATTGAATGATTCAAGTAATTTGGTTTAGGAATAAATGTTTTAATTGAAGACCGAATTGCTGTTGAATCGATTATTTTGGCTAACAGTATTATTAAAGTATGCGCAGAGAAATGTAGGCTAACATGAATTTAAGTATTGGGAAAGATGAATTAGTTTTGGTCTATGAAGTTTGACAAATTTATAACCAGGGGTGAATTATATATTTGTTTGAATTAATTAATTAATATAATTAAATAATTTAATTTTTGTAATTAATTAGAAAATAAATGATACTTATCTATTTAATTTTTAGGAATTAATCAATTTGGAAAAATATGATAATTCAATATTTGCAATTTAAATAGCTTTTATTTACAATTTATAAGTAATTTATGTAAGTTAAAAAAACTTATATAAAACTTATTTATTTTTACGCCGAAGGCGTTCCTTTTCTGAAGTAACAAAACTTCATTTACACATCAAAGGTTCAAGATACTCCTCGCTCAATGCAAGACGATTGAAGGCTTGTTGTCCGTTGATGTTGCAACTGTACTTTTTACCTGAAAAATTTCCCATGTTTTGTTGTTGTTTCCGCAATCTACTCAATGTGCTGCCACGTCTTTTACCATATGTTGTCCACGTCTTTTTGGTATCCTGCTAAACTCCGCTGCATTATTGTCGCCCGCCATTTATTATTTTTAGCTGATACAATTTTTAGCGGATACATTTTTTAGCGGGAGCTTACCTGTAGAGTAAAAAGTTCTCACTCCTAGAAAAGGTGAACGGGAACCACACATAGCCTAGATATGTCGTATTAGATTTGGTGTTGAAATTTAGAATTAAATATTATATTTTTTTTCATTCTTTTCTATGATTTTTTTTTTTTTTTAAATTTTTATTTAACTTTTAATTATTAAAATAATATATATAATGTATTAATAGTTAATTATTATTTAATGTATATCATTTATAATTATTTATATTTATTTTGTTATAATATATTTATATTTATGTTGATATTTCTATTATAAATTATAATATATTTACTATGATTTTTAAAAAAAATTACATTTTACAAAATACAAGATGCGTACAATATGTTTTATTTTTGTATTTGATTTTTCTTTTTTCTTTTTACTAATACTTTTTAATAGATTTGTTTTATTCAAAAAAATTTAAATTTAATTTTATCATAGTTTTTAATATTTAATACATCATTATGAGTGTACTCTTAGAGTGTCTTGAACTTATTAGATTTTACAAGAGTAATATCATTTATTTAATTTTAATAATATGTAATGCATATTTATGTTACATATATAGTTAATATTATAATTATATTTTAATTTATAAAACATTATTAATATTTTTATTTTAATAAATTTTAAAAAGTACTTTTTATTTTGATATGTTTATCGACTTCAAAGTTTATTATTTATTATTAGATATTTAAGTAAATTTATTAAATAATAAACAACATATAGTGGTTAGGGTTTATATCATCTGTAGTATCATGGTTAGAGTTAAAGTTTTGATTAGGATTACGTTTTAGGGATTAGGATTAGGATTATAGCTAGGATATTGGTTAGGGTTAAGGTTTACATCACCGTTAGCGTTATCATTAGGGTTAGGATCAAGGTTGAGGATTACAATTATGGTTAGGTTTAAGGTTTATATCATGTTTGTAATTATTGTTAGGAATAGTGTTAACATTTAGGGTTAGGGTTGGGATAAGAGTTTAGGTTTATGCCATGGTTAGGGTTACAATTGGGTTTAGAGTTTGTGTTATGATCTTGTTTACGAATAGGGTTGAATGTTTAGGCTAGGGTTAAGGTTAGCGCTAAGGTTGGTTTAGAGTTGTGAGTAGGGTTTACGATTATAATTAGGACTATGGTAAGGGGTTACATCATGGTTAGTACTATGGTTAGGGTCAAGATTTTGATTAGGGTTACAGTTAAGGTTAGGATTGAGGTTGGATTTAGGAATATGGTTAGTTTTATGGTTAAAGTAAGGGTTTTAATTATGATTATGGTTTGGATACTCTTTAGGTTTATGTCATGATTATGGTGAGGGTTGTGTTTATAGGTTGGGTTATTATCTTGTTTAGAATTATGATTATGGTTAGAATTATGGTTTAATGTTTCTAGTAACGTTCATGGTTAACGTTTACGATAATGGAGCACGATTATCTTCCTTGTTAAGAGGTTTTCTAATTTATTTGTCTACCTATCACTTCTCTATTTACATCTATCTTGCACAAACATTATTCACTAAATAGTATGTCAACTGCCCTTATTAGTTGCACTAATATATGCAAAATAAAATACCAACATTTTCTCCTAATTGACCTTCAATATCTCTTCGGCGTACCCATTGCACCCTTAAGGTGCGATTGCTAGTAATTATGCATTGTGCAAATTTTTAATTATATAATTTAAAAATTAAAATAATCTTTATTTGGAATTAAGGTAGAAATAAATTGGAATTTAATTTCTTTTAATTCATTAATTTGGTCAAAATTAATATTTATTACGTCTTTGGCATTTTCATTTTGGAAAGCCCCGACCTGTTTTCTGTTATGAATGGTTGCAGCTGATGGAGAGGAGAGGCCAATGACTACCATTAAACTCATCGTCGTCACCCTTGATTTTATTTTACCTCTTTTCACCTGCCACGCATCACTATTTTTGCCCTTTTGTTAGAGGAAAAAGGAGTTGCACTGCCATTGTGCTGCTATTAGAGACTTCTGGCCACAGATACTGTCAAAAAGGCTAAACGTTTAAAGCACCAGTATAATTGATAGACAGCCCGCATTTAGTCAAAACTGCAGGTAGTTTGCCAAAAATCTGTTTTGCTTTCAATATTAAAAAGGACTCCTACAGCCCTGTAGTAGGGTGAAAAATTACAAATTACACCTAAACTGCCTCACCATGCCAACAATGTCAATAGGAGTGCTTATTACGCAACATTTCTTCCTAGAAAAATGACGAAGACAATTTACAAAATAGGTTTGTAATTCCTTCTGCTATCATTTTCCTTTTCGGTATTCTATACAATTTGAGAGAAAAGTACCTCTAACAGTCTCCTGCTCTGGAATATTGCCAGTATTTAAGCTTAGCTGAGATTTCTGATCAAAGGAACCAGCTGGATTGTCTTAAAAATACACTCAAATGATCAACTCTACGGTTACCACATTGCAGGCAAAGAGAGATACCAGATGGAATGGTACACAACGGTTCTCATAGTTTCAAGGCTTCTATATGTCTGAGTTTGAGTTTGCCACGTGTCTTCCTTTCTCATAGAATATGGTCTTCTCCTTTATGGGCTGAAAAAAAAAATATAATGTGCAAGTATATACACGTTCAATATCTATATCTAGACCTTGTTAGCAACTCATTAAGAAAAGTTATTGATCACAAATGCATCTAACATAATCTATATGTCAATCATATTTATAGATATAAGGTAAAGATGCATTTGTTTAGGTATAGTAATAAGCTAGATTTATATTGTGCTTTCTATACTCTTAAATGAACATGTTTTATTCACACTTAATAATATAAAATTACTAACATATTTAATCATATATATATGCCCACTCTTAAATTTAAAATATGCTAATAGTGAGAATGTAATTCATGTTAATTATAATCTGAATATATAATTATCAAGAAAAGGGCTCTGCTCTGATCGAAACTTTGGATGGTGCGAAATACTGCAGACTTGGATCTCGGTGGCTTCTCCTCGGACGGTGGTCGATAGCTGGACTCCTCCGGCATCATTGATAAGACATGTGTAGTCCTTCCATCTAGCTCCTTCAATGTAATTAAGATGCATAAAACTCAAAACGCAGGCCTCTGCCCTCCGACAGAGGCCGTACCCACCATACCTGCTGCTGCTAAGGTTAATAAATCTGTTAGTAATGTCGATAAACCTAGCTTTGATCATCTTGCAAAACCTAAATCCTTCTCCGAAGCAGTGGCGAATATAGGTTCTTCCATTAACGCCAATGCGAAGTTTAACCTCGATGCTGGGAATGGCACCTCCAAACACGGTAAGTGCTCTGGGACTGTTCTGATGCCTTTTTCCATTGCTCCCAACCCTGAAATGCTTGCTCAAATCATTAAGGAAAAGAATAGGTTAAGAAATACTACGATTTTCTTCTCTGCTGTTGAAATAGATAAGTGCCCACCAAGGAAGTTTTTGGACAATTGGTTCCACAACTATTGGAACTTAAAGCTTGGATTCCATATTTCTTTTTGTCGTCAAATTCAGAAAGGGTTATTTGTGATCTTCTTTGCTAATAATGAATCCCAGGTTGAGGTGCTTAAGAAACAATACTGGACTGTAGGAAATTTATCATTCTGTGCCCTAGCTTGGACTCCTGAGGCTGCACATGAGGAAGTCCTTGCCCTCTCTGCCCCTCGATGGATTCTGGTTAAAAATGTTCCTCCTTTCCTTTGGCGTTTTCTCCCTCAATTACTGGAGCCCTTGGGAAGAGTTGTCAGAATGGATGAAATTGTTAGGTTAATCCCTCATATGGATGCGAGAGTACTTATATCGCTAAATCCTGGGAAAGAGATCCCTCCTGACTTGGGCATCAATATTATGGATGAAAAATTTACCTGCCCCATCGAAATCCTGGGTGGTTTGAATGCTTGTTTCCTTTGTCAAAAAGAAGGGCATCTTAGAAGAGATTGCCCCATTATCAAAAAGAAACCTACTCTGCTAAAAACCCTCAGACAGATAAATCTTCCGTTGTTGATTTCCCTATTTTGAATAATACCTCTATTTCTTCTCAAGCAATTGTCCCTATTGTTCCAATTCCTGAACAGATCCCCCTTTCACCGACCCTCCCTTCCATCCCGACCCCGATCTCCTTCTCGGCTTCCCCTGCTGTGGAGAACATTTCTGGCATAGATCTTGGGTTCCAAATGGTCACAAGAAGCGTAGGAGGCGTACCCCTAGAATTGGTTGCTCTCCTCTCGACACTCCCAGCAGTGATAACACTCTTCTACCCTCTGGGGTAGGTAAACCCAATTCACTAGATTCTCACATTATCCTCGCCTCTTTGGATTGTTCTTACATGGACCCTTCCTGCAACCGCTCCAATTCTGACCCCCTCCCTCATAAGATCTTCAGGGAACTCGGGGATGACTGCTCGCTGGAGATTATACCGGCCTCCTTACCTGACCCTTCCTCTTCTTCCGTCCCCCTCTTGATTAAGAAGACTATGGATGTCGACCCCCATTCCCCGGCTAATTCCGACATTGACGATGATAACAAAGACTTCCCCCATACCAATAAACGGCGTGGGAGACCCGTAGGATCTAAAAACAAGAACTCCTCCGGTAAAAAAATTGGAAGCTCTTCTCTGGCTAACTTATCTCCTAATGCAGGGGAGACAAACCAGTGTCCTACTACCTCGGTTTTTATCTCATGAATTGTATCTCTTGGAACGTCAGGGGACTCGAATCCCCGGATAGAAAATTTGTTGTTAAGCGTTATATTGATAATTTCAATACCATGGATTTTTTGATGCTTCAAGAAATTAAAGCCGTTGGTTTTATGCTGGAGTCCAATCTTTCCTACCTTTGGAAAGATGCCCTTAAGTTCCACACCGATCACCCCAGAGGCAAGGGAGGCATGGTCATTCTTGTGAACCCCAAATGGGAAAAGTATATTACTGGTTATGGCGTTTCGCCTTGCCAAAGAGCTGTTTGGATCTCCATTAATTTTAATAAATCTACCTTTGGCATATGCTCTGTCTATGCACCGAATGACCATAAAGAGAGATCGATTTTATGGGATTGGCTGGTGGCTCTGCCTAACATCCCCTGGATTGTGGGTGGAGACTTCAATATGATTGAATCTCAGGATGACAAGCTTGGTGGTCTCCCATTTAGTTGGAAAGATCAAAAGAATGTTCACTGGAGTAGGATGAAGAATATTAAAAACCTGTTCGACCCCCTCAAAGGTAATAAGGATAGTAATCCTGGTATATGGCACACCTGGTGCAATTATCAACAAGGCTCCTCCAAGATCTATTCTAGGCTTGACCGATTCTATGGTAATAAAAATTTCTTTTCCTTCCTGATACCCAGGGTAATTTTGTTCTTGTTACCTCTACCACCCTTTCCGATCACCACCCCATCTCTGCTTGCATCAGCTTTAACAACTCCCCTGTTCTTCATAGAAGATCCAGTGCTAAGTTTATCTTGAATGCTAGTCTGCTGAATGATGAGGATGTGTTGGATGCCATTTCCATCATCCGCCACATCAATCATCTCAACTCCCCCTCCGCCTCACATGCCAAAAAGTGGGATATGAACCTACTGGCTTGGCAAAGCCTGTTAAAAACCATTGGCCAAAAGAGGGCTAAGGATTATAGATTCATTGAGAAGTTTCTCTCCTCTGACTTACAGGAAGCCGAAGCGAACTTGCAAACTTGTCCCTCCGATGTTAATTTTACTTCTCATGTTTTTTCTACTAGAGATGCCCTCAGGAAACATGAACATTTTAAGATCAGGGGTGAGAGGCTTAGGTCCTGTGCTTATTGGATTCAAAATGGTGACCGGGGCTCCAAATTCTTCTTTAACCTTATTAAGCATAAACAAGCTAATGAAACCATAAGCAGGGTCCTTGTGGATAACCAAGATATCTTTGACCTGGATACCATTAAGACCGCCTTTGCTAATTATTACAAGAATCTTTTTACCTTGGAGGATTCTGTTGAGGCTGAGAACATGAGAAACAAGTGCATTCCCCTGATACCTAATAAAATTTCTAGCACTGATGCTGATATGCTTGCTAAAGACATTTCCCTAGAGGAAATTAAAACGGCTATTAACTCTCTTCACAATGACAAGGCCCCTGGCCCAGATGGTCTCCCTGTGGAATTCTACAAGGCTAACATTAGTCGGATTGCCCAAGATCTTCAAAACATCTATGTGGAAGCCCTTGCTAATGGCTCTCTTGGTTCTACTATCAATAGGGGCATAATTAAACTTATCCCCAAAGATGGGGATAAGGCCCTTATTAAGAATTGGAGGCCCATAACTCTTCTCAATGTTTCTTATAAAATCTTGGCTAAAGTTATGGCTCTTAGACTTGTGAGTATTTTATCCAAGCTGATCGGTGCCACCCAAACTGGCTTCATCAAGGGTAGGTACATTCTTGAGAACCTTATTACCGGCTGGGAAGCCATGAGTTGCACCAATTGCTCTCATCAGAACTCTTCCATGCTACTTCTGGACTTTGAAAAAGCCTATGATAGAATTGAGTGGAGTTTTATCTCTATGATGCTTAAGGCTTTTGGTTTCCCTAATACCTTCTGCAAGCTGACTCATGTCCTGCTTAATGATGCCCTTGCCCAAATACATATTAATGGCTCTCTCTCTGAACCTTTTCCGCTTGGGAGATCCATCAGACAAGGTTGCCCATTAGCCCCTGCCCTTTTTGTAATCGCCTCTGAAGCCTTATCTTACATCCTTCGGGATAACTCTCTTTCTCCTACTGTTAAAGGTATAACTCTCCCCAATTCTGAAGAGCTTATCAACTCCCAGTTTGCTAATGATACTACCATCTTTTTTGAGTCTAATGTTGTCAACTTTCAAGCTTTGCAATCTAAACTTAGTTGTTTTTGTACCATCTCTGGTGCCCAGATCTCTCAGGCCAAATCCATATGTCTCGGCTGGGAGGAGCACCCCCCTGACTAGATCAGTCATCACAACCTTCAGTGGGGCGGCCCTCACAAGATAGTTAGATACCTTGGCTTACCATTTTCTATTGAGCCCTCCCTCAAAGACATGTGGATCTGGATCAAAGATAAAATCACCAGGAAATTGGATAAATGGCACTATCGATCCTTGTCCTTAGCTGGCAGGATTCATGTCTGTCAGAAGATCCTTTCCTCCTATAATATCTACTACTTCTCTGCTTGGATGTTCAGTAACTATCAGATTCTGGAGATCCAGAAAGCTATTAGGAACTTCCTTTGGTCTGATGGTAAAGGAAACAAAAAGATGCATGCTGTCAAGTGGGCTTGGTGCCACACAGATAAAATTTTGGGGGGGCTGGGACTGAAAGACCTTAAGCTCCAAGGGGTGGCTTTGGCTGCCAAATGGATCTTTCATGCTATGGATGGTTCGGATCCCTGGAAGGTCCTGATTAGGAATAACATTGAGAGGGGAACTCCTAATAAAGCTAAACAATGGAAGAATCTTCCCTTTAGTGATTTAATCATTGGCAATTTCCCCACTGCTGTCCAAGGATCAGATGTCTTCAAGTCCATTTGGAAAGCTTGGGATCAAGTTAGAATTTTTGTTACCATTAAGGACTTCCATGATGATAACCTTCTGTATGGTGAAAGATCCATTTGGTGGAATCTTCACCTTTCAGGCAAACCCTTAGCCCTTTCCCAAGGATGCTCTGCTAGGTATTGGAACAGACTGGGCATCTCTCAGTTGACGGATCTCTTTGATCAGGAAAAACTTATCAACTGGGAATGTTTTAAGAACAATTACAATATTCCAGACTCTCAAAAGAAAACTTACAATATGATTGCTAAGGCTACTAAAGACCTTCCTACTGCTTGTAATGTTGATTCTCACAGATACTTAAATTGTAAATGGCCTGGTGGGGCTATGATATCCAATATCAAGGCCAAAATTATATACAAAGTTATTGGATATAATAGCTCCATCATTGACCATGTTAATACTATTTGGTATAATACGCTGGATCTCAAAACTTGGAATAAAATCTTTGATAGACTTTGGAAAGGCCCCATTGAGCCAAAAATTAAATGCTTTAAATGGCTGTTTACTCTGGACAAACTTCCTATTAGGAAAGATAACTACTTGAATGAATATTGCAGCCTTTGCAATCTTCCTAAAACTGGCAGACATATCCTTTTAGACTACATTTTTGCTAAAAAGGTTTGGAACAGGTTTGGCATTACCTACCCTACTCATGTTAATATCATGGAAATTATTACTGGTAATATTGCTGGTCTTAAAAAGGATGCTAATCTCTTTTGGAATATAATTTCTTCTAACATTCTTTGGATGATCTAGAAGTGCAAGAACGAGGAAAAGTATCAGAACACTCTCAGAGTTCTTACTGAATCATTTCTTGATCTCACACATTTCAAAAAAATTTTGCAGGTCCATACTACAATGATGATGGATAAGGAGAAACTTAAAAGGTTCCTTAAGAATGGTTATGCCACCTTCTTCATATATGAGCTTAAACATGGTTACGATTGGAGAAAGAACATGGAAGATTACCAGACATTTGAAAAGCCCTGCAAGGATCTCAACAAGGAAATCAAGAAGAATCTCAAATCGATTAAGGATCAAAATCTCATGCTGACTCAAATCCAAGAGCTCAAGAACATTGTCTGGATGGAGGGCTCTAAGGGTTGGATTGCGTGGGTTGACACCCACAATGACATCTTGCACTAGTGGCCTTTTGTGCCCTGTTCTCTATTTTTTTGTACTTATGAATCTCTTTTGACTTTCCGTTGTTGTTTGGTTGGGTGAGGCTGGGCCTCTTTTTGTGGTTTCTAACTGATACTATTCGTATGATGTAACTCCTTTTTTGACCACTCTATATATAATACAAAATAAAATGCTAATAGTAGTTCTTTTGGGAAACACGTTTAAAATATTTACAATTTTATTATTTTCATGTCTTGAATATGGTTCTCTTTCACTCACACATAGGTATTAAACTATTTTAAAATAATCCCCAAATGGTTCTCTTTCACCCACACATAGGTATTAAACTATTTTAAAATGAATCTCTTAAACAAAGTTTGTATGTTTTAATGTTTTAAAAAATTAGAGTTCACATAGTTAATTATGAGGCATTTGTTATAAGGGTTGGGGCCTAGATCAATTGACAAGATCTTCATGTTGTAAAACATGAAATCATGAGGTATATTAGAGAAAGGTATATTTATTTTTCACTATATAGTATATTTTACTTAACATAAAATAGTCTCTTCGATAGATACATTTTAATATGGATTTAAAGTAGTTTAATTTGTATAATTAATTTATTTTTTGTGCGCTTTGATGTGATTTTTATGTATATATGAAAACTATTTAGTTTTTAAAAACTATTTGTGAATCTGATTTTTTATTTTTTATTTTTTTATTTTTTATTTTTTTATTTTTGAATAAACAATAATGTTTTACAACTTAGTAACATTTGAATTAACAAAAAGAGATTGCTACACCCAATGTAATTTTTCCTAGAATTGGTAATTATATATTTTTTTTCTAGAATTGGTAATTATACAACCAAAAGTCTTCAGAGCCTCTTACTGCTAGCAGGCGACAAAACTATGTCACCTCTTGTGGAAGCATCAAATATTGACAAACTTTAAGAGATGTCAACATTCTAGGCCAGTTGCAATAAATTGGAGGGGTTGTGCACTTTCCTTAAGGATATATGCTATGATCAACACTATGCAAATGATGTTGCTCCCTCCATCATCCATGATAACAGTAAATTAATATACTTTTTCAACGTTTAAAAAAATTACAGTTTGCAACATTTGAATTTATCAATTATTTTTTTGGCCAAATTGTTATTGTTGATAGATTGATATCAACAACGCATCTATGTGTCGTCATACAATTCAGGGAAAACCTTGGTTGATATTAACATAAGTGTCCTCTTACAAGGGTTAGAATTCAATTGAAGGAAAACTCTCAAAAGAAGAATATTTGCATATATTTTAAGGACCCGCCCTATACATTTTGCTTTTTCCTTTGCTTGGTAAGTTCTGCGAATGCCTCAAACGCTTATATTTAATGTTAAAAATGTAAAACATATGCTCAAATCTGTACTATTTATAATTTTATGTAACTTTTATTCAGAACTATACTTCAATGTCATTGTTTTGTACCTACAAGTTGGGAATGCTATTAGTCATTGAACGTATTCCCATGTATAAATATACTACTAAAAATCACATATCAAACGTCCTCAAATTTTATCCTCGTAGGGGTCAAAATAATCTTCTTTCTATATGATAGCTTATTGAACTTACTCAACTTGTCAAAAACATACCATTCTCATTGTGCCTCCTAGTAATTTTTCTATTTCTCACTATTCTTGTACAACCCTTATGTTTGATGGAAAGAGGGGCATAAAGTGTATTACAAGGATGAAGAGGATTCTAATTGAGGTATTCCTGAGAGACTTTATTAGTTTGTCCCTCAATTTAAGGATGTTTCGGTGGCCAAATGACAATAGATTTTTTTGGTTGGAATGATGGAATTAGTCTCCAATGGCCCCTTTTTTAATGAGACTATATTAATTTATTAAGAATGAAAGAGACATTATGAAGAGTTATGACTATTAGAGGAAGAAAGTATACATGGAAATTCGAGGAGGGAGGGGATCATCATAAGAAGAAAATGCACAGACCAATGAGCAAGAACAAGAAGAACCTAAAAAGCAAGTTGAAGATAAAGATTATAGGAGATGTGTTACTGGGTTTTAATGATAGCATGTGTCACAAAAATATCAATAAAGAAAAGACAAAAGGGGTTCCACTTGTTGCACAAGACGAGAAGGTAGATGCAACAAATCATGCATTCTTTCAAACTTCCACATGGTGGGCATTGATTGATTTTGTGAAGAGCATTGAGGATGATTTTGCATTTGAGAAGGACATTTCAATTAGCCTTGTTTCAAAAAAATTTGGGTCAACAAACTCTTTTCAAGCAAACAAGGAAGTAAATGCATTAAAGCCACAATCTACAACAAAAAGTTTCAGTAGTTCCTACCATTGGTTTTAAGCATGCAGGAATTGTTAGATCAACAAACGACAAACAATAAGACTATACATAGCTTCGAGTTTGCGAACTAAATGCTGGAACCATTCATCCATTACCAGTTCTCTGGATTTTTCTACCATTTTTCATCATGGAGGTAGAAGTAGATTCATGTTCTTCTACCTCCATGTTTTTTAAACTTATCCCCCTCTTCAATAGATTTCCAGTACCTACTGCGCATCTTGTCTGATCCATTCGCTAAGAAATGAGATAGATATCCAATGCAAAGGTCAAGGTGGTGGGCATTCTGTTGCAGGAATGTAGGATGCCCTTACAAACCAAGAAGGTCAATTCGCTCATGGAGAATACATGAATGCAACAAATAAGTGTGTTTCATGCGATGTATGCCTTCTGCAACACCTTATTCATTGTGGGTGCGCAAAAACCCTTGACTGCATTCTAAGCACATAGTCATGGAATGCAACCCTGAGAAGATATGTGAGGGAAGGAAATTACGAGGCTTCTCTTTGAGTGTATAATTATTACATAATGAAAATGTAGGAAGATGTTTTAACGTTTCCCATCATGTTCAAGGCATGCGGGGTGCTTGGAGCCCTAGAATAGGGCATGGTGATCCATGCTTTCGTCATTGTGCAAGGTTTTGACTTAAATTCCAATATCGTCAATGCCCTTCTCGTGATGTACACTAAATGCTTGCGGATGGAGTTTGCATGCCAATTATTTGACAGAATGTCGATTCGAGATACGACAAGATGAACCTCATATGACCATTAAAAACTCATTCGAAAGGAACAATAGTAGTGGTGGCAGAGAATTCAGGATTGTTATAGTGATCAGGGTCATCTACAAATTAACCCAACTGGAGGATGACACATGCCCAAGGTACAATATTCGCGCACTGCAATCATAATTTGTCAGTACTAGAATAGATTATTTAGTGGTTTCTAATCAATATATATAATATTATAAATATGTTCATGTTGGTTGTGGGACCACTAAGCTTAATTAAATATTTTAATAATAATAGTTTCTGTACGAACCGCCATGTAGGATGTTGCAATACATTTCGGAGATTGATAAGGAGATTTACATTAATATTATAATATGTATGGTTCCCTACAAATCATTTTTATACTTGATTCTGTAATACAGAATGATATCATAGACACAGAGATAGATTCCTAGCCTTGATTTCTATACATAGTTTTCAATGCAATTTGGAGAGTGTCCTATGCAAACATTGACATAGGGCTTACCTAAATGTAGCTATGTACATGTGTGCAAATATGTATAAGATACTTATGTTGGACAAACTTTATAATTCTTATCAATCTTTGCGGTAAAGTTCCTTAGTGGCGGTTCAATAAAATCTATCACCCTGATCTTTTGTTGATATATTTATATATCTATTCGCTCCTCTTAGGAATCGCACCTTGGTGTGCAATGGGTACGCCGAACAAGTGTCCAAGGCTTATTAGAAATAAATTTGGTTCATATTTTGCATATATTTGTGCGATACAAAAGGTCAATTATTAAGACATTTGCAAAATTACATTGCTTGTGCAAAGAAAGTGTCAATGGAGAATTGATTTATTCAAAACAATTATGCATTGACCTACACATATCCAAACATGTCTAAAAAAACCAATGAATTAGGAAGACAATAAATCTCCATTACTAATAGACTTATGTTTCCGATAAGGACAAAGAAAGAGGGGGTTATAAAAAAAGAGGAAGAAATATAGAGAAATAGATATATGGGAAGATTATAAAGGGAAATAGAGGGGTATCAATACATATATAGGTAGGGGGATAGGAGTGTGTGAGGAATGCAGAGATTTTTTTTAAATGGACAATATTCATTACTTGGTATTGATTGACCAATTTTGTAGTCCATTTGTGCGACATGCAACTTTTATTTATTACATTTCTATCATTCAATATTTTCTATGTTGGCTGATAGGTATATATGTACTATAATGTACAAATGACACTCTCTTGTTTGTGCCCTGGAGTACCTCATTCTTACAAGAAACCCTTTTTTGTTCATCTCAAGATTGTCAACTCATTGGCACACATTTAAACATGACATCGTATCACATCTTATTTGCGTATTTATATGGTCTCTTAATTTTCTTTAATTCATCATTTTTTGATTACTCTATATTGTTAAAGCTTAATAGTTCATTGCAATATTCATCCTTCTAATAAATAGGAGAAGCTCACAAATGGTGCTAGAAATGTTTCTACAAATGTTAGAACTGTCTTCAAAATTAGGATTCTAAAGAGTCTCTATTGTTTATATGTTCTAACTACACCAAGTTACCTCTGCCGGTATCATTCTTGAATGGATACGTCAATTTGAAATGTATCTTGTCATGAGTAGTATTTTGATATATGCAATCCAAATGCCACCATTAACGTATGCAAAATGTGCAAAGGAGGATAAGGCATTTGGTCTGTTTTAGAAATAAATTAGTTTTAAATTATATGAAATAATCAAAAGTAAAATTAATTTTAAAGTTAATAAAATGTTATTTATATTATGATAATTTGTATTTTGTATAGTGTATTACATAAGGAGATAGAGAGAGGTGTGGAGATGGAGATTGGGAAGAAGAGGGATATGGAGAGGAGAGAGAAAGAGATAGAGGAGTGGGAGAGTGCACATGGAAGATGAAAATATATAAAGAGAGAATGAGAGATATAAAGATAAAGTAGAAAGTGATAGAGAAAGAGGTAGAAAGGGAGAGATATATAGGGATAGAGAGTGATAGAGAGGGAAACATAGAAATGGAGAGATAGAGAGGAAGAGATTAAAAGATATATAGATGGTATAAGGAGATCTTGAGAGGATGAGAGGAAGTGACAAACAAAAGGACAAATACTTAAATGACCTTTCCATAACTCTACGACGTTCACATTGCACACTAAGGTGTGATTGCTAGTTATAAAAACTAAGAACATAAAATATTCAAGTAAAACTAACTCCTATTTTTTATTTAAATAATTTTTTATTTTGAATATGATAATTTAAACTAAAATTAAATTAAAATAATATTGAAAAATGAGAGCTTTTATAGAAGTGTGTGCATGAAAGAAAAATATATATTTTAAATTGAATTTGTATTGTTAAAATTAAATAATATTATTGTTATATTTAAAGATATTTTATTAAGATTTGAAGATGAGATGATATTTTATTAAAGGGATACATTTTTCTTTGTGGGGAGACTTTTGCGTTTGCAATTATTTTTGGGAATTTAAGGATTCTTGTTTGCAAGAGTAGGATTCTTCTTTGAAATCTATAAGTTGGTTGGTTATTAATAGTTTTTGAAGTGCCTTGGAGCTTGCAATTATTTTTGGGAATTTAAGGATTTTTGTTTGCAAGAGTAGGATTCTTCTTTTCTTTGAAATCTTCAAGTTGGTTATTGGAAAGATCTTTTCTAGTAAAAACTTCAATTTGGTTTAATCAATGAAATTATTATGTGTATGTGAAATTATATATTAGATTGGTCTAAAAAGTTGTGCAAACCTATGCTTCCTTGTTATATAGGAAATTATTGTTAGTATAGTGAAATCGTTAGGATTTTGAGTATCAATTTATGAATGAAATACAAATTTAGAGAATGTATCCATTTGAATATACAAACTTGAAGTTATGATTTAGAGGTAAGAAAAACCTAGGTTACTTGTACAAAAATACAAATTGGTAAAAGGTTGAAAAATCAAGGTGAAATTTAATTGAATGAATTAGATTAGTGTCATAATGAAACTAGATTGGTTTCATGGAGTTTCCTTTAGCAATGCACATCTCAAAGTAGGCCCACAAATCCAATCACAAATTGGTAAGAAAGAACCTTAAATATAATTAGATTATTGTTAACCTCAATATATATTTCATTTTCTTCTTATGATAGATGAGGTATCAACTTTTTTTTTGACATATTATCAAGCCTTTAAGGTTGGTATCAAGAGTATTTTAAGGTGCACATTAGGACTAGCAAGGGGAGTAGAAATAGCAACATGATAAATGATACATTAGGGGTATATTCGTTGGGCAATAATATAAGCAAATGTGGGATGACAATGAGAAGTAGCACATATGACTAGTGGGATGAATAAGAGTAGGCACAATGAAGGGATTGAAGAGGATGAAATGCATATGAAAAGTGGGGACAAGATGTGGATTAGTTGAAGGAATAATAAACATGGAACATTTAACATGTCAAAAGTGGTTGAAAAAGAGCTAGGAGAGATAATGGAAGAAGAGGATTGGGAGAGAGGTAAACAAGACATTATTCAAATGGATGAGGTGAACTTATCTAGTCCTAATTTTACATGAGAAATTATTGTTAGTAAAGTGAAATCATTAGGATTTTGAGTATATATCAATTTATGAATGAAGTACAAATTATTTTCATACGATTTCGCTAGTCCTTATGCATGAGGTGAACTTATCTTTTGGCTCATGCCATTTATTAATTTCATTCTCTAAGGATGGTTAATCAACAAATTGTGAAGCACGACAATCATGGTAGAAGGATGCACATCGTAGCCCAAATTTACAAGATTATAATCTTGTCACACTTCGTATACTAAACCTATTTCACATTTCCCAATGCTTATTCCTATCAATATGCATCTTGACATACATACATTAGTGACATTAGTAGCCAAAAGAATCCATTTAATGATAAATTCTATATATTATATTTAATTAAATCATTAAAGTTTGATCAAATTACTTTCATCTAATGAACAAGTAAAGAAAGATTAATGAAATAATTCAAATCCAAATTAGCAACTATTGTAACCTTTCCCTTCACAAGGGATGAGAATTAGAGATGTTACATCCTTCTCCCTAAAAATAATGTTACCCCAGACATTAATAGTGCTCAATAATGGATAACATAGATATAAGATACTTTTTAAGTATACTCTAACTAGCCTTATAAATACGAAATCCTAGATTCCAATCAAACAATGATAAATCCTCAAGCTCACATCTTGAAGAAGAAACTAAAACACCTTGGATCTTCCATATACTCTTCAACATGTGGTATTACAAACAAATACAAAATAAGAGAATAATTCCAAAAGGTTTTACCAAACCAAAACCATCACAAGTAAACACCAATCTTAAAGTGTCAAGCTAAGTATTATGTTGATGTTAGTGTTTGCATAGCCAATGAAAAGTGATCCAATGTTAAGTCACCTATATTGAAAAGTAATGAAAATACTCCAAGGTTCTTTTATAGCCAAGTTTTGACTGTGTTGAAATGACTCAATTGGTTGGTGTGGTCGTTAAATAAGGGGCATTTGACAAAAAATGTAAGCATTCAATTGAAATTAAAGCTCAAACTTTCTAGAGCAATGTAATATGCAAGATTAATGATATCAAATTTCAATCATGGGCATATTCACAAGCAACTTGGAAACTTAAATGGCTTCTTAACCATTTTTTGTTCTAATTAACATGAATTGAAATAAATAATAAAAGATGACAGGAAGCAAGAAATGATAACAAAATCTATACTAATAGATAGTAATAACCATGGATTCACTTCAAAACAATAGAAAATGGGATTGGATTTATCAAACCAATATTGCATTAAGTAGAAATCTCATTATTAACCATAAATCTTGATACACATCAAAGAAAGACATGAATTTTAAATATTTTCAGATTTCATTAAATTAGAATGCTATAGTCATACCCAAGACTAAGAAAATACCACGTGAATGAACATTCTATTGGGATTAAGATGTCTCAACTGTAGAGTCCTAGCATGTTGAGTATTTGATTAATATTGCATAATTGATTTATCTTAAGTTGTTAACTTCCTAAGTTGTCATTAACTTTGTGGGAGATTTTGGTGAGGTGGCATCCTACCTGGCAGGTGATGAGATAACATATTTATTATTCTCTAGGAAGTTGACACCCACTCCGAAGATGCTAAGTTTTGGGAATATATTATCATATTTTCCATTTTGGAGCAAAAATTGATTTTACAATTTCCTATGTTGACTAAAGAGTCTTGGTTTGTGATTTCTATTATGCATTGGAGTTGTATTTTAGCAATTGACATTTATGGTGGAGCTCACTTTTGACAAGTGGTGTGAGGTAAGGAAGGGACCTATTGCAACTCATTAATTTCTATGTTGTACTTACATTATTTTTGGAAAGATGATCATTATGGATGAGGTAGGTGTTGTTGCCTTGGAATTTTTCATGGGAAACATGCCATGGAATCAACAAGTTGTTTACATTATGAAACAACTTACCTCTTAGGTGTTGAAGATGGTTTCAAATACCATGGACACTTATCTTATTGTGTTGAGCTCTACCGAAATCGTGGACACTTATCTCAATACGTTGAGCTCTATATATATGTTGATGCCTTAGTTGATTTAGAAGAAGAGAGGAGAGGAATTCATTTCACAGGGGTTATGCTACTGAATATTCTCAAGGATGGAGCAAGATGTAAATCTCCACGTAATGACTAAGAGCCTAAAAATGTATTGTAACTTGTTGCTAAATAATACATTGGCTCAATTTTTAGAAGTGTGGGTTTTTTTAATCGAATGGATTTTCCCCATGTATATGTGTTTTTCTCTTTTATCTCATTCTTTTAGCTTCATGATTCTAGAGTATTAAATCTATATGCCATAATGCTACTAAATTTTCCTTAGATTTGTAAATTTCAATTACTTTCTTCTAAGGTTTTAATTGTTAGTTTCCGCTTTTATGGCATAGTAGTACAATCTTGTGTTGGTTTGTTGAAATCATTGGATATTGGATGCACATATTGATCTCAGATGCTTTTCTAGGATGCCTTCATTTCCCTTAAATTTGATGCAGGAGCATCTTGGGTGTAAGGGCAATCTTGCATCACCCAAAAATATGTGTTTTTCTATTCAATAAGGGCTATTTTGTACAAAGATGCTATTTTTGGAAACTTACTATTTTTAGTAAGTTGGTCATTTGAGTTCAGAATGTTCTAATTTTCTAGGTGAAGGTTCATCTTAGTCATATAAGAATGCCAGTTGAATTTCATTGCCAGATCATCTATATCGGCGAAGTTATTAAGGATTTACTGTTGAGATTTTAGGGTGCAAAACCTTTGAGCTCAATTTTCAGGACCTTAGAGGCTCTGGATCGAGGTCGAACCCCCGGTTGACTCATGCTTCGCTAGTCAAGCACTATAGATCGCGATCTCCCCTTTCCGAAAAGTGGTTATAATAGCCAATCGGAGCTATAGTTCAAACGTTATGGCTTCCGGAAGTTGGGCTACCTAATCTCATGTTTTGTAAATATTTAAAGCCGACCCTTTTGTAATAAAAGTGAAAAATAATTAAATGCTAAGGGTAGTTGGCCTTAATGGCTAGATTTCTG